>PJEX01000328.1:0-54626 GCA_005350895.1 Colletotrichum tanaceti | reverse complement strand
TTCACTTGGCAATAACCTTGGTAATAAGCTGATCTCTATTTCCTTTAATAACCCACTATAAGTGCTTTGATATACGGAAATAACCGATAATATAATTCGGATATCTCGGTGATAACTATAATGCAAGCAGTAGATAATTTACAGATCTCTATACCTTAGTAGTAGTATATAGATTAGAGTATTTCTCTATCCTTAGAGGAATTATCTCTATCATCGATGACTATCCTCATTCGTCAATATTATTATACTACTCACATCTTCTCCACTTTTATCACGTGATTTCCACTCTTACACTTATCTACCCTATCACATCTTAGTTTATCTAGGGAAATCCCTCCTTAGACTCTATTAAAATTAAATTAAGTAACTCTTTAGTGTTATTTTATAGGCCTAGAGTTGTTTTCTTTAGAAGAAGGGCCTTTAAAGTCTCTAACTAATAAAGCTTCTTATATCCTATTTATAGTATTAGTTAGTATAATTTCTATGCTACTTAAATACTAAAATTAGTTCTACCTAAAGTCTAATTTATTAGTAGTGTTATTAACACTCTTATTAAGCTAATTTAAGTAGTCCTATTACTCTTAAACTAGCTGCTGTAGATAGTTAAGTTTAGCTTGCTTAAGTTAGGAAAGTTCCTTAAGCTAATCTAGTTTTAACTATTCTCCTAGCTATACTACTATGTTTGTATATACTTTAGAACTAAGACCTATTCTATCTATAGAATTAGCTCTATTAACCCCTAGATTAAAATAATATATTAGTTATTAGTTAATAACAAAATCTACTAGAGATAGAGGGAGACTAAAATAAGATAAGTAAACTAATCTTTATATAAAGAATAAGGTAACTTATATTTACCTAGTCTTATACTCTAATAGTATACTAGGAAGGAATAACTTTATTTAATTACAGTTATAATTATTATTATAAGGGATTCTATATTAAATTAGTAGCTCTAAGTAATATTTATTTATTTTAGAACTATATAGTATCTCTAGAGTAGATACTAGCTTAGCTATTATAAATATCTCTATTACTTATTATATATATTTTTTAAAATTAGGATATTAGTACTACCCTAGCTTTCTTATAGACAGGAGGAGGCATTTAGTAACTTTAAAGTATAGGGATAATCTAATTATATTACTTAGTTTATTAGATTTAAAGCCTAGTCTGTCTGTAAGAGAAGCAAACTTAAAGAGTGTAATCTTATCTACTTTTATATAAGCCTTTATAAGTATATCTTTCTTCTTTATATCTACTAGAAGCTCCTAGAACTCTTAAAAAGCAGTAAGCTATAACTACTAGTATCTAAGGTTAAAATAAGTTACTATATCTCCTAAAACAGTTATATATACTGTTTGTAATACCTACATTATATACTAATTAGTCTACTAATTTATATCTTAGAATATCTTACCTAGGCACCTTAGAATTATAACTTTAGAGCTAATACCTATTAGCTGTCTTATGCAATCTATAGTAGTACTAAGGAACTTTTAGTCCTTAAAGAAATTGAAGAGTAATAGTATTAAATATTAGTTAGAGGTATTATAAATTTAAATCTATAGTTTATTTTGTTATTACTTAGAAAAGCTTCTAAGGATATAACTACTTCTAAGGTTACTAAGAAGTTTGTTATAGTCTATACTAAATACCCCTAGCACTATTCACTATAGACATTCTATAGTTAGCTAATTAATAAGCTATATAGTTTTATAGTTACTACTATATATATTACTTTAGACCTAGAGTATATATTTTAAGTAGTATAGATTAGGCTGCCTTAAGTTAGCCTATATTTCTATTATTATAAGTTATTACTATACCTCTTTATATCTTATAGAGATTACCTAGTAAACTACAGTAAATTAAAAGCTATAAAAGAGAGTAGTCATAGCTAGAAGTACATTAAAGGTATCTAAGTATTTCTTATAGCAAAACAGCTAATCTAGGAGATCTTAACAATTCTTTAAAAGAGCAGAAAGTCACCCTAGCTATATTTGTTTAAAAAAGGGATTTTTGTTGCTATAATATCCCTAGTATCCTTAAATCTTATAGTAGAACTCCCTATCATTAGGTTCTATCTAATACTTATATTCTTTAACAAAAAGCGTTTTTAGATTATTGCTTAGGTCTAAGTATTATTAGCTAATTTACTTAAATAATTTACTTATAGGCATACTATCTAGATAAAGATTAACTATCTAATGCTTATTTATATTATTAAATACTTTATTAGCTGCTATAATATAATCTAATCCTTAAAGGCATTCTAGCTATACTCTAGGTAGGAGTTTAAGAGCTAGATAAGGTAAAGCATTGCCTTAGAGCCTTAAGGTAGAGATTCCTGTGTTTAATAGGGTAGCTTTAAAATTATATTAACTAATTATAGCTTTAGTATAATGCTAATTATCTTCTTTTTAGTAGCTATATTCTTCTTAGTATAACCTCTTAAGTAGTTTAGGAATAGGAGGATAAATGCAGTTTGTTACCCTTAACGTTAGTTTTAATAATAATATACTAATACTAGTAGTACTATAGAACTTAGCTTAATACTCTTCTTTAAGTTACTAATTAACTTAGGTAAAACTGCTGTCTACTATTATAGAGGAGTTTATCTATAGGTTAACTATACAGGAAAATAAACAAATATAGCTATAGATAATCTAATAAATAAATAGAGGTATTTTAAGGTTACTAATTAATTTCTATTCTAGGCTCTAGTCTTAAAACCCCTATTAAGAAATTCTTATAGAAGCTAGAAATAATACTCCTTAACTATATTCTTTTTCTACCCCTATTAAGACATTCTTATAGGAGCTAGAAATAACGCTCCTTAACTACATTCTTTTTCTTTAGTTTTTCTCTTATTTCTTCTTGCTTTCCTCCTTTCTCTCTATCTCTCCTTCTTTCTCTATCTTTCTCCTTACTATTTTAGTGTTTTTTTTACTTATACAGTAATATCTAATAAAGTAAGTAATTATAAACAGACTAATCTTATTTATAAGAAGCGCCCTTAGCATTATTTTAAGAACTAAATTTATTAAATTAAACCTTTAAGGCTTATTAAAGCTAAACAAGAGGGGAGCTCTGTATTAGCTACTATATTAATTAAGATAGCGTTACTATAGGCTACCTATAAGAAAATCTATAAGCAAATTCTAGGAGACAGTAACCTTATCCTAGTTACTAAAAAAAGAGGAATATCTAGCAATATTATTAATATTTGCTGCTTTTTAGAGTTATCTATAGAATAAATTAAGATACTATAGTTAATTTAATACCTAAATATTATTATAGCGTATAAAATCTATAGCAATAAGACAAACTACTATATTATCTATAAGTATATACTATAATTACTTTAAGAAGCTATTAGAAATCCTTATCTTAATTGTTAGTGCCTAGCAGTAATTATAGGGTAGGTCTATTTAGTCCTCCTACTAGTAGTAAATTTTATCTTATAGGTTAATAGGTAGTTAAGGCGCTAGTTTATCTTAAGAAAATAGGACTATAGTATAGCTATCTTAGCTACTCCTATATTCTGCTCTACCCTAGTAGTAGGATTAAGCTAAGTAATATAGGGTCCCTTACTTACTAGTAAACCTAGCGCTAATTAAGATATATAGATAGCTAGGAAAATTATTACCTACTAAGCTCTAAAAAAGATATAATTAATCTAGGCTATATAATAGTAGAACTAATATAAGGATATATAAAGGAGGGTATTAACCTAGGGCTTAACAATCTAGAGCACTAGGACTTAGATATTATAGGCTTTCTTTTAGTAATAATATCTACATTATCTATAAACAAGTTAAGCTAGGTTAGTCTTACTCTATTTTATTTTAAAGCAGCTGCTAATATACATACAGTATTTATTCTTACATTCTTAGTATAAAGAAAAACTAAAGGGGCTAATCTCTCTAGTTATAACTTAGACTAAGCAGGATTATAAATATCTTAGGTAGCAGGAAAGGAAGTAGTTGTTTTAAAGCCTAGGGTAATAGTTTTGCCTCTTATCTTTACTATATCTCTATTCTAAACTAAACCTAAAACTTACTTCCTTATAGTCCTATTAATAGGGGAAAAGCAGTAAACAGTATAGGCAGGTTATTATATATACATTATCTATATAGAGCTATTAAGGTTAGCTAACATATAACTTAGCTATTAAGGAAAAGAGTTATTATAACAATACTTATTAGAATATTAGCTGTCTAGCCGCTAGCTAGATAACTTATATACCTAGAAGGCTATATATTAGCCTCTAATAGCTATAGTAATAACCTCCCTTTATATTCTACTTACTAAGCAATATTATAAGTAGACTAATATAATAAGTCTTTATTACTTTACCTCGCTATATATATAGATACCTAGTATAGTTACTAATAATACTCCTAGTTATTACTTGTTAGTATTTAGAGTATAAGTAATAATAACCCCCTAGCAAGGAACTAAGATCGCTATAAGTTATAGCTAGGTTAGAAGTATAAGTAGGCCTATAGGTAATAACTAATTAAGAATTAATCTAAAATAACTTAGGATAGGCTATAACTAGCTATAGTTATAGAGCACTAAAGTGCTGTAAAGTATATATATAAGTAAGGCTTAATAAGCTATACTAGGAACAGTTAGGAAATAGCTCCTTCTATATAGGATATAGTATTTTCCTAGGCATTTTTATATCTACTTTCTAATAAGGTATAGAATAACCTATATATAACAATATTACTATATGTAATCTATAATTAGCTCTTTCCTTGCAATATAGTGTAAAACGCTTATTATAGCTCCTAATAGATATATCCTTCTCTTATTAGAAAGTAATATAAAGATATTTATAGGTACTATACTAGCAAGCAGGTCTATAATTATCTCTTAATTAGAATTACTAGAAGAATAATCCTATATACTAATTTTAAGTTTAATAAGGTATAAACTTAATACTATACCTATAGTTAGCTTTAATAGCCCTTTTAGCTTTACTGCTAGGTATAATAAATTTTATATATATATATATATATATACTATAGTATATACAGTTATAAGTATATATAGTATCTCTTCCTCTTAGAAATATATTTTAGTTCTCTTAATTTACCCTATATTAGCTTAATTAAAAGGGCTTAGCACTATATATAACTTATTAATGCATTTTAAAGGAAGGATAGCCCTTATCTATAGCTAAAAATAAATATAATTAAGTATACTTAAGGGGAAAGATACTATAGTACTTATACTATTATAAGCTACTTTAACTTTATATTCTATCTATAAATAGGTAACTATAGCTAATAATAGACATTTAAAATAGGAGTAACAGTAGGTTCTAGCTCTCCTAAATATTAAAAGCTTATATAAAAGAGAAAGAGATTTATGCTTTATACTATACTTCTTATATAGATCTACTTTAGACTTAAGGTACCTTAGAAAAGCTGCTTACATAGATTTCTATGTATATAGCTGCTCTTATATACCCTTTAGTGTATATAGCTGCTCTTATACACCCTTTAGTATACGCTACTGCTCTTATACACCCTTTAGCGTATGCAGCTACTCTTATACACCCTTTAGCGTATACTGCTGCTCTTATACACCCTTTAGCGTATACTACTACTCTTATGCACCCTTTAGTGTATGCTGCTACTCTTACGCACCCTTTAGCGTATGCTGCTACTCTTATGCACCCTTTAGCATATGCTGCTGCTCTTATACACCCTTCTGTATACGCAGCCCTCTATATCGCAGCTATCCTAATAGTTTATTACCCCTAGCTAAACTATAGGACCTCTTGTGTTAAGCTTACTCTTCGTCTAGTTTTATAGCTCCTAATAGGTTTATAGGTCTGTATACTTATAGGTCTCTTATTAGTTAGCAATATCTACTATATTTTTCTTTTTAGTAGGGGCTAGGGTAGTGTTATTAGGGATAAGATTTTGCACTCCTTGTATAGCCTTCTAAATGACATTTACTATATATAGGTAGTTGTTTTATTCCCTTGTCTTGCGACCTGCTTAAAGGCCTATATTAAGGCTTAATCTAAGGGTCTCTAAGTTTGTTTTGCAGATAGTCTTGCATTACTTCCTGCTGCTAATCTTAAGGTTTATAATTGTCCTACGAATAGAGATTGTCTTAAGGCTTGCAGTTGTCTTTAGTGTTATAGTTATATTAAGAGAATCTAGCTTCCTAGTGTTTAAGAAGCTAATTCTTGCTCTATTCTTCCTTACCTAATACTAAGAATTAGTAACTAGAATAGAATTAATTGCATAAGTAGGTAATTATTAATTAGCTAGACCTTCTAATAGTTAACCTTTATATAATAAACTTATAGTCTCTAATTGCTGCCTAAATATATAGACTAATTAACAATTCTTCCTATAATAAGAAACACACTTAAGGGGGAAGGTTGTTTAAATGCATTAGTAGAAATATAATAGTGGTTGTAATTAATTGTTTGTTAACGCTAGAAAGAAAAATACAGTAGATATTGCTAACTAATAAGAGACCTATAAGTATACAGACCTATAAACCTATTAGGAGCTTAGTTTTACCCTAACCTTAGGTAATCTATACATTAGTATTAGGCAGCAATCGTTAGGTAGGGGGTTAATAGGATAAATTAATAAGTATAAAGAATAAATAACTATAGGAATATCCTAACTATCTATATAGTAAGTAGAAGACCCCTTATACTAGTATATCCTAGGCAAACTTAGTTATACTTATATAAGACTATATTATCCTATAAGTATAGTATAATAATCGTTATAATAAGTGTACTAGAATAGGCCTAACAATTAGATTCACTTTTATCTCTTACTCTTAAAAACATTATTCCTTTTTAACCTATAAGTCTATTCTTATATATCCCTATATACGAAATTTATCTACTTAATATAGGGGTCTGTAAAAATAGCTTTATCCTATTTATAACTTTCTAATGTCTTTTAGTATAGATATATAAGCTTAAGTATTAGTATTTTAATAAGTTTAGATATTAGATAGGCCTAGACAGTAAAGATAACGTATTGTCTACTAAGCGTAGAACCTAAACTCTACTCTATTCTAATGTAATAGGCAGTACTTTATTTATATGTATATATACTTTTATATCTCTAGCTAGTAATCTAATTCTGTTATATTAACTTTACTTCCTAAATAGCCCTAAATAAGCTTTTGTAAAGCATACCTTACCTTAACTAATGCTAACGCTATGCAAATTAGAACTAGTATAAGTAAGTTAGAGGGCTAACTTACCTAAGACTAGTATATCCTCCCTCCTCTTCTCTTTTTCCTAGACTCTCTAGATATACTTACCTTTAACTTCTATATAAAGGATAGCATTAAAATCTAGAGTACCCTTTACAATTGTAGCCTAAGGACTTATATTATAACTTTAAGATATATACTTAATATATATAGATATTTTTAAGATCTAACCTAAGTAAGCTACTAAATAATAATTTCTACTATATAACTTATATATCTATTATCTAAAGTGTCTTCTATAAGGGCACTATCTAGTAAGTCCTTAACAGTAACTACTAGTTCTTAATATATTAGTTAAGTAAATAATCTAAGCTACTAAGATCTTACTAATAGTGCCTAGTTTCTATACTAGGTAAATGCAGTAAATATAAGCTTTATAGCTATTAAATTTATAAATTAGCTTCTTTATATATAGTAGCTATACTATAATCCTATAGCTACTAGTAACTATAAGGATAATATTATAGTTAGTAACTAGAATACTTATGCTATATAGACTACTAAAGAGGGTAAGGTAAGTCTTCTAAGCCTTCTGCAATTTACTAAACTAGAGAAATTTCAAAGTTAGCCTTAAGTAAGGCTTAACTAACAAATTAAGTATGTTAAGAGGTAAGTTAGACTATAATATAACTACAAAAGGGTAGGTTTACTAGAGGGATTAAAGTCTTACTAATAGAGTAAGTACCTAAAGACTTATTAACTGTCTAGCGTTAATAAGCACTAGACATAATAGTAATAGTTTAAGGATAATAATATCACTAGAGTTATTAATTAATGTCTAAGGGAAGCTATGATATAAAAGTCTATTATAATAAATAACTAGATATAATAGAAATAGTAGGGATAGAGTAGATATGCTAATTAATATATAGAGATATAGGCGCGCTAACAGCAGTTATAAAGCTAGGTACTCCTATATCCTATAGATAGATAATATTACTAGGCCTTAATAGAGACATATAAAAACTTTATAGAAGTTATCTTTAAAGGCTAGGATAGAAAGAAGGATAAGAACTCTAATAGCTAATACTACCTACTATTTCTAATTAATAGATTACTTAGGGCTTAGGCTTTAGACTTTATATAACTTACTAGAACTACTCCTCTATTATCTAATATATCTAATAGGAATAGCTTAGAAGATATCTAAGTAACTATTAAATAGAATATAAGTAGTAATAAAGTTATAATATCTACTAAGCTATATAAATAATAAATTAAATACTATCTAAGACTAAGTAAATTAGTTAGTAAGTTAAGGTACTATACTATATATTAAAAAACTATATTAATAAGAGCTAAATTAGCTATATATTATCTAGCATTAGAGAGTAAAGGACACTAAAACTAGAGATAGAGGATGTTTAACGCTAGGTAAGCTATTAAAGCTAAGATATCTACTAAACTCTATTAGGTATATAAAGTTAGATAAATAAGATATCTAAGGATAGGAATTCATATAATAGATCCTAATTGTAACAGCTATAAGCAAAAATAAAGATAGATAAAGAATATAGGTAGGCTAAGAGTAGAAACAGTATAAACAATAATAAGATAATATTCTAAGTTTTATATATTTAGTAGGTAAGTACTACTTAAGGTAAGTTATAGTAAAGGGCTTAGATTTAAATATATTACTAGTATAAGCTAATACTATACTATATCTTAAAGGTTAGCTATACTATAGTATATATAGTATAGTATAATAGTTATTTCTAGCTCTAGTTATTTCTAGCTCTAGTGTTAAGGGTTAGTTATATAGTAGCCTAAAGTTTAGTCTTCTATCTAAACATTATCTTTTAGCCTACTAGCTTAATAGTAGTAAACCTAATTTTTACTATTCTATTATATCTAGTTATTTCTAGCTTTAGTTATTTCTAGCTATAGTTATTTCTTACTCTATTAGTAACTACTCCCTAATTACCTAGTTACTTAGTAAAGCCTATTATAGCTTTTGCTATAGCTACTACATTAAATAAAAGAAATTCCTAAAGTAAGTACTATAAAATTAGGTTCCTAAAAGATATTTAAAGCTATAGAGGCCCTATTACTTAAACTTCTTTCTTACACTTAAATTATAGCATTTTTATTAATTATGTCTATAAAGAATTAAATTACCCTAAAGAACCCCCTTACTCCTTCTAATGCTAAAGGCTCCCTAAAATCTTTTAGTCTAGTGTTACTAGAACTAACCCTAGTAGTTAAAGATAGTAGGATTAAAGCTAATTAGTAGAGGATTGCTACTGCTATATACTAGCTCCTTAAAGCTCCTTTAGCTAGCCTAGGGGAGATAAAGGATAATAAAGTTAGTAGAGCTCTAAGTAACGCTAATATATACCTTAGAGAAGTAGCCTTAGAGATTAATTATATCCTTAGCTACTCTAATACTTTATATGCTAAAATCTTAAGAGTTAAACTAGACTCTACTAAGAATAAAAAGATAGCTACCTAGAGATACCTAGGATGCTTATTATATGTAAAGTCTACTAACTATAAGGATACTACAGTAGCTTTTAAAAGTAAGATTAATATATTCTATACTACTAATTTTATACTAAAATAAATATATAAGAACTCTAAATTGCAGCAGAAAACTAAAGTATAAGCTATATTAATATAGAGGAGGTAATTAGTTAGGATAGTAAGGAGAAGCTCCTAGATTTTAATAGCAATATTATAATAGCTAAAGATACTATCCTAATCCTACTAGCCTATATAATAGATATTTATAATAAAGTAACCCCTATACTTTATTAACTTAGGTAAGACCTTACTAATCTAATTATACTAAAACTGTTATAAAAACTAAATATAAAGATATTAAAGTTAAATGTAGCAGAAAAGAAATCTTTAGGCACTAATAGTGCTAAGATTTCCCTAGACTAGTAGTGTATTCCTCTATTGTTTTTTAGCCCTTATTATAACTAGGTCCTAGAAAATTATAATATCCTTATAAAGAATAGAATAAACTAACTAGTAAGAAATGCTATTACTAAGGAAAAGAAACTAATTAATAGCTTAATTAAAAGAAACTACTTTCTATAAGTATAGACTGTTAAGATAGCAGATAAGTATTTATAAAATATAGATAAAGTAACTATAACTACTAAAGATATAAAACTTACTGTAGATAAGGTAACTATAATATATCTATAGACTATAGCTAAGGTAGCTAATAGCTCCCTTATTATAGGTATATAAAAATAGGGTAGATTTAGGACCTAGGTATACATTAAGATATAGGAAAAAGATAGATAGATTATTTACTATCTTAAGTTAGCTTCTCAAGTTAGGCTCTAAAAGGTATAAAAGTACTAGGAGATAGATAGCTTTAAGAACCTTACAGAAGGCTAATCTTAGTAGTCTTATAGAGATTGTAATAACTTTAAAGAGCTACTTTAGGTTACTAAATCCTAGATAAAGCATAAGAATATTATAGCTAATAATAAAGACCTAAACATAGATTACTATATTAAGTTCTATAATAAAGGTATTTAGATCCTTACTGTTATAAACTTTAATAAGGTTCTTAGTCCTTTAAGTATAAGAGCTAAGATTAAGAAGGTCTATGTAAGAGATAATATCTCCTTACCCTAGAAAGCTAGGAATATTAGCTAGTACTATAATTAATTAAAGGTTAAAAAAGACCCTATTTATTATAGAGCCCTAGAGGACGCTTAGGTAACTTTATCTATTAACAATTGCTTAGCCTAGTGAAAACTAAACCTAGATAAAGCTATAGGGCAGGAGAGCTAAGTAGCTAAGCAGCTAAAGGATAGAGTTAAAAGTCTTAAAAAGGAAATAAAGGATATAAGAAACATAGTAACAGCATTAAATTATAATATAGAGATACTAATAGGAATATTTAAGGAGTTTATAGGGTTAAAGAAGGACTAATTACTGTTTTCTAAGGTTATAGCTAGTACTGCTCTATCTTCTTTTGCTATGTTTTCTCTAGGTATATATATAGCTTTTGCTTTATCTTCTTCTTCTTCTTCTTCTTCTTCTTCTTCTTCCTTTTTTCCTTTTTTTAGTATATTATAAGTTATTTATTACTAGATAGAGTATAATTTACTTAGTTATTTATCTTAGTATATATCTTTCCCTACCTTAAAGATGTTTTAAGATAACTGCTAAAGTTAAATACCTTTAAACACTTATAGTAACTACCTAAATTATCCCCTAACTAAGGGATAGATAAGAGACAGACTAGGACAGCTAAGGTCTCTACAGGCTTAGGATGTAACTAGGAAAGTTAACACTATATACATTAGGACGTAAAAAAGTATACTAGTAAGGTTAGCCTTAAGGGATATATTATTAATAAACCTAACACTAATAAATGTAAATATATCTATAATAGGATATATATCTAAGGATATCTATAGATAGCATTAGAACGTTATTAGAACTAGTAATTACTAGGTAAGGTAAGTTAGTAATATATATCTAAAGTATAGCCTATTAAAAGGCTACTAAAGCCTTTTTAGATATACTCTCTTACTAGAAAGAAGCTATAAGGAATCTTTACATTAACCTCTTTTACTTATAGCTAGTAACCTAGCTATTAGGTCCTATAGAACCTATAAAGGATTAATCTTAATAGAGTGTAATTTTGCTATTATTATCCTCTATAGATAGTAAAGTAGATAGTAAAGTAGATAATGCTATACTAGGGGTAAATAGGAAATTAATTATATACCTAGTAATTTTAGTTATAATATAAATACAAACTTAAGGGTTATAATAGAGGATAGAATAAAATAAGTTAAAGCTATACTATAGATAGATACTTATCTTATAGCTTTATATATATTAGTTATTAGTTTAGTAGCTGCTATAAGATAGGTAGGCCTCTCTCTATCTACTATAGTATATTATAAGTAGTATATATCTTAGTTAGCTAATATTAATAGTCTAAAGCAAGTTCTTAGAGGATAATAAAGAAACTAATAAAATTTTATAAGGAGAGGCTATAGTTTAATTTAATACTTATACCTTTCTATATAAGATTTATATAGGTATAATAGTATAATGTTATTATAAGGAGTATTAAAAAGGGATAGGTAGCTTTTAGAATGCTAATACTTAATTGCTTATTTGTTTGTTACCTAAAGGCCTACTTATACTTCTAACCCTACTATAACTTACAGCAAATACTAGGGGTATTCTTAGAAGAGAAGAATAACAAGGAATAACTAAGGCAGATAATCCTGTGCTAGTTTATAATTGTGAAGCTATAAATGTATATATTTATAGCATATTCCCTATACCCTTATCTTGGATTTCTTATAACTAATGAAATCTACTGTATAGTAGAAGGCAAATTAAGCGTCGCTAAAAGTTTAGTTAATATCTTTAGTGGTAGTAGTGTAGGCCTGTGGCTTATGCAGCTTAGCAGATTACCCTATAGGGATAAAGTTCTTAAGGAACAATTACTAACAGAGCTAGAACTAGCAGCTAGCCACAAACCCCACTAACAACCACCAGTTCAGTAGAACTAATGCAACCGAAAAAAAACGTCTTACACACATTTATGCTCTCCTTCCTTCTAGCCGTCTTAGCTTACACCTTATAATAATCGTCTAGATCAGTCAGTATAGTAGGTCATTTAGTAACAGTATAATCGCCTAGATTTATTAATATCTAGCTAATCTCTTACTATCTATACAAATCGCGCTTAAATATAACTTGCTTGTTCTGTAATCTGAATCGCTTCTTCACAGCTACAGCCTGCCCTTTATCTTGTGTTAGATTGCTTTCCTACTCCTTAAGATCAGAAAGGGATGATCTAGTGTAAGGGTAATTAACTCTAAGGCAGCGTTATAGGAGCTAGAGGCAGTCGCGCATTAACTGGATTGCGTCAACCTGCTGCTCCTGTCTATTCCATGTATAAGCTAGGTTAGCTATGCTAGTAAGCGTTAAGGGATGTTTATTGCTAAGCACCCTCTTTCTTGTCTCTATTACCTATAAGTCTAGCTCTTCTGCCTTATTCTACTACCCTTAGTTCTAATACATTAATGCTAGGTTAGCTATACTAGTAAGCGTTAAGGGATGTTTATTGCTAAGCACCCTTAAACTTATCTCTATTATATATACTTCTAGCTCTTCTGCCTCCTTCTACTACCCTTAGTTCTAATACATTACTACTAGGTTAGCTATACTGCTAAGCATTAAGGGATATTTATTGCTAAGCACCCTCTTTCTTATCTCTATTACTTATAAGTCTAGCTCTTCTGCCTTATTCTACTACCCTTAGTTCTAATATATTAATACTAGGTTAGCTATACTGCTAAGCATGTTAGGATGTTTATCGCTAAGCACCCTCTTTCTTATCTCTATTACCTATACTTCTAGCTCTTCTACCTCTTTCTACTACCCTTAGTCCTAATATATTAATACTAGGTTAGCTATACTGCTAAGCGTTAAGGGATGTTTATTGCTAAGCACCCTCTTTCTTATCTCTATTACCTACACTTCTAGCTCTTTTACCTCCTTCTACTACCCTTAGCCTTAATATATTAATACTAGGTTAGCTATACTACTAAGTATGTTAGGATGTTTATTGCTAAGCACCCTCTTTCTTATCTCTATTACCTATACTTCTAGCTCTTCTGCCTCCTTCTACTACCCTTAGTCCTAATATATTACTACTAGGTTAGCTATACTACTAAGCATTAAGGGATATTTATTGCTAAGCACCCTCTTTCTTATCTCTATTACCTATAAGTCTAGCTCTTCTGCCTTATTCTACTACCCTTAGTTCTAATATATTAATACTAGGTTAGCTATACTGCTAAGTATGTTAGGATATTTATTACTAAGTACCCTCTTTCTTATCTCTATTACCTATACTTCTAGCTCTTCTGCCTCCTTCTACTACCCTTAGTCCTAATATATTAATACTAGGTTAGCTATACTGCTAAGCGTTAAGGGATGTTTATTGCTAAGTACCCTTAAACTTATCTCTATTACCTATACTTCTAGCTCTTCTGCCTCCTTCTACTACCCTTAGTCTTAATACATTAATACTAGGTTAGCTACACTGCTAAGTGTGTTAGGATGTTTATCGCTAAGCACCCTCTTTCTTATCTCTATTACCTGTAAGTCTAGCTCTTCTGCCTCCTTCTACTGCCCTTAGTTCTAATACATTAATACTAGGTTAGCTATGCTAGTAAGCGTTAAGGGATATTTATCCCTAAGGATTTCCTTCTGCAGCCTTATAGATTAATCTACACCCTGCTCTACCTATATCTACTAACCGCAATATATAAAATAGCCTATTATATCTAGTAGTAGGGATACTCTTGTAAGTTGCTTATTGCTAGAACTAGTCCCCTAGTTTTAAAGTATAGTATTAGTATAGGGAAGGTAATCCTAGCAAACCTATTAACTTTTATGTTAACTGTATAGATATAGGTCTAACACTATCTATAGCGCTTATTCTATATAACTAGCTAATCCCCCTTAAATTTCTAGCTATTTTTATGTAACTAGCTACACTAGCTAATATATATTAATTAAACTATTCTTTACCTCTAATATAAATAAGAAGGCCTTAAGTGTCCTAAGGGCCTTAATGATTTTGCCTATACTAATCTGTTATCCCTCCTTATTTCTCTAGTTATAGAAGCTAACTATAAGCTGCTTAGGAATACCTCAGCAGTCTAATAGACTATAAAAAGATAGTATGTTACTAGCAAGAGCTTCCTATTACTAGATCTAGTTAAAAGAGATAATCTATATAGCTGTAAGTGTATGCAGTGTCTCTAAGTCTCTACTAATTGCCTTAAATAGCTTACTAAGTTAGTCTACTAGGCTCTTATTGCTTTTATTAAGGAGCTAAATGTATTTAGAGATAGAAATACTGTTCTCTTATATAAATACAGCAGCCTGTGTAAGCGCTAGAGGGAGATACTTAAGCTAGATAGAGAGATTTAATGCCTCCTTAGTAGAAACCTTATTATTAAGTATTAAGTAAAGTAGCTTACTTACCTTACTCTTATTTATCCCTCTAATTTTAAGGAGTAAGTTCCCTTATATAAGCCTTAATGTAGTTTGCTTATTCCTTATTATAATAAGAATAGATCTATAAACGCATTTAGGGATATAGCATGCTAAGCTACCTTATATCTTAGCTGTTAAATATATATTAATGCTATCTCCTTAAGATAATAGCAGAAAGAATAGTTATATATTATTAGTGTTATTAATTACTATAAGTAACTAGCCTTATATAGTCTTCTTAAGCTAGGTTTTAATAAGTATAAGTATATTAGCTTTAGGATTATTATATCTAGGGATATAATACTCTTAAGTAATAGAGGAGTATGCTTAATGAAATCGCTCTATATTGCTTATATAAACCTAAAACATAGAGATATCTAGGCGCTTGTGTTGCAGCTAGAGCGTATAAGTAAGCGTAATCTATATTTTCCTATATAAAGTTAAATAGTGTAAGGCCTCTAAGGATCTAGCTTACTATACCTAATACCTCTAAGCTTATAAATTATAACTCTTAACTGCAGTTTTTAAGACTGTCCTAGTTATTATTTATCCCTAAAAAGCTATTTAATTTAATTAAGAATATTAGATTGTCTAATAAAGTCTAAGTTTTTGTTATATAGAATAAGAACTAATATCTATTAGTTTAGTCTATATATATAGGTTAGCTACTTATACTATATATAAGGGGCTAGAGGACTATCTATATAAACATAATGCTTAAGAAGTGCCTTTATTGTTAAAGCTACTGTTACTGCAGTAAAGTACTGCTACTTCTTGTTTTTATAACTGTCTGTATAGTTATAGACTGCCTTAATAATAATGTATAGAATCTCCTCCTAAACGCTAGCTCCTTCTATCTTAAAGGTAATAAGATTATGCTGTTTAGCAATCCTATTACAATCTAAGCTAGCCTTTACTATAGTGTTACCTAATCCTATATATCTAACTACTACTTAAATCTCCTACACTATAGTGCTATCTTATATCTGCTCTTATAAAGTTACTGTCTTAAGGTAGCTCCTAGGAATAAGACATAAGTAGTTATATTAAAGCACTTTATAAGAAGTAGTTAGGGTAATTTTATATATATTTAATTTACTATAGCTATAGTTAAGAGAATTATAGTGCCTATAAAGATAGCTTAGTTTAAAAAGGCAGTCTTTAGCTATAGGAAGGCGTCTATATAGGTTCTAATATCCCTTATTAGTTACCCTCTATTAAATCTACCCTAGGATATAGCTAGCTTAGCGCTACAGAACACTATAGCTATAAAGCGTTATAAATATTATAATAAGCGATTAGATTTCCTTATTAAGCCTTCTTAAGCTATCCTTAATAGTGTCTTTTAGAGTAAATTAATTTAGATACTTTTAGCCTAGGTTATATTATATAATACTCTTACTAATAACTATATCCCTAAGGAAAACCTTATTACTTATCCTAATTCTAGGCACTCTACTATAAATACCTATTAAGATAGCTAGCTTAATCCTAGTAAAGCTTAATTAGAGACTAGCTGCTACGCTTGCTATACTACTTTTCCTTATGTTAGGGAGGAGAAGCAGAATAATATTATAGCTTCCTATCTAACTAGTGCTATATATATTATAATCTCCTAGTATACTTCCTAGCTGCACTCTATCTTCCCCCTATATCTTATTACAAGCAAAGATAATAGTATTATATTTAAGGGGTAGGGTGTATATAAGGGTAATTTAGAAGTCTTTGCAGCAGCAATATTAAGTATAGCTATTTATAGTAAATTATTAACAATTAGTAGTAGCCTAGATTATAGTGTAAGTACTGCTAGTAAGTATTAGGCATAGACTAAAAAAAAATTAATAGTTAATAATAGTTAATAATAGTTATTAATAGTTATGATAGTTATAGGGGTATTAGGATATAGTCTTAACTAGGTGTTAGCTATACATTATGTAAGATTAGGCTAGCGCCTTAGTAAGGATAGTAATTAGTTTATACAATCTGCACTACCTACGCTGCTTATTATGTTGCAGTTGTCCTGACTGCATTATGCGTTACCCTTCTGCATGTAGCTTGTTAAGATTGTCTGATGTATTGTTGAAGAGGGCTAGTTAACCTTTGCGACCTAGGAGAATAAGTCTTTTTGCTAGGACGTTTTGCAGCATTTCCTTGCAATGTGAATGGGATGTAACGAATGGTTAGGGTAGGTATCGCTTAAATGGCAGCCTCTACTGATGCCGTTATCTAGTTCCATAGCAGGAGTAGCTCTAGAGCTAATTATGGCTGGGAAAGTTCTGTTGATTTTGTGATAACGAAATTATGCTTGTTTTGACGCACCTTAGATCTCGGTTTATGCATGAGTAACTGCTACGCTAGCTTAACTAGGGGATGCATTAGACCACGCTTCATGAACATGATTTTATGCAGTCCTGTGCTAGGCGTAGCGAAGAGCATCCTGGTCGAAGTGCTTTGAATTGCGCTTATGTGGTCCTGGATAGGCGGTTCAAAAACTGGTAACAGACGGACCTATAGAAACCTGTGGAACCCCTTTGAAAGTCTATGAAGCGGCTACGTAGCCTCTGCGCAGCTAGCGACAAGTAGCGAGGCGATGTGGCTATGATCTTTCCATAACGTCGCTTGTCTTGGAAGGCGTATGTGCTATCATGGAAAGCCTTAACTTTGACTGGCCTGACAGCAATTTTGCTATACATTATGGAACCCCCTAATATCTGACTTCTGACTCTATGAGGGTTAGCCTAGCAGCTGAACGCGCTAGCTTAGTTGCTGAACAGGCTAATGACTAGTTAAATGATGAACGTGCACTGCCCCTCCTCTGATTGAGTGACTGGGAACGCATGACTTAGTATGATAAGAATAACCCTATATGCATTCACTATGACTTTCGCTGGAAGGTCTCTAAGCGTGAGAAAATCTGAGCGAGGTAAGTTTGTTTAGATATAGACCCTGATCTTGTCCTAGCTCTGAGCGACTTTTGGAACGTTGACTTTAAGCCACGACTTGAAGCCCTATTGAAAGACAAGAATAAATTCCCAGGAGATAAGTACATATGCGAAGAAACGATTATTGACATATCTGTCGAGCGAAGCCGCTAATGCGGTCTGAAGAAGCGATTTGAGGGCCTGGAGATTGATTGGGATACAGTAAACAATTATATGGAAGGCCTAGGTCTCTTGTTCAGCAAGGGAAGGAAATTAACTTTCAGTTTAGAGCTTTTTTATAAGGAGGCCTTAGGTGACTCTACGACCACTAAAGGCAAGCAGAAGAAGCTAAATGCTACTGAGGCTTAAAAGCTTTAGAGATATTAGATTATTGAGGGTTGCAGTGATAGGTTAATTAAATGTGTATTGAGATGTATGTGTATGTAACTATTATGCCCTGCAGCTAGCCCCTGACTTAGGCCTATAAGAACCCTATTCCTAGGCGCCTAAGGCCATAACTGGAGCCTACTGCTTGGGAAGAAGCCTGCAGCAGTCCCTCTAATATTTAGCAAAGGGCTGGCTACGCTAGGCTTAAGCCTATCTCTAGGCCTACGCCCTATACGTATAGGGTGCGCCCTATATACGTATATCCTTTAATTTAATATACCCCCTTAGGGAAAGACTTCTTTATAGCCTCTACAGGCTATAGAAAGGGCATTAATATTACATTATCTTAGTATATATAAGAAGGCTTTTCCTGCTAGCTTATACACTTATAAGACTATTTCCTCTACTACCTATATATTAGGCTTAGTTATTTCTACCTATAGGTAGGCTTTATTAATTGTAAGATCTCTTATGTAGTTAGCCTTAATAACCTCCTTCTTATTAGTTATATTAAGCTAGAGGAGGAAGGTATTATACTTTACTAATTTAAGGGCCTTTATTAAGCTATCTGCTATAAGCTCTATTAATAGGGTATATATAATGTCTATATAGCTATTAGTAAATTCTTAGTATAGTTAGTAGTTATAAATATTAATATAGTAGAGCTTAGTATATAGTTATAAAATCTTACTTATAATAAGCTTTACTATCTACTAGTTATTATACTAGATTTATACTCTTATTAGTATTACCTTTATTAATATATATATAGATTAGTCTCTATACTATATAGGTAGTTAGATCTAAAGTTATAAGATTAATTAGCTTATAAAAAGTACCTCTTTAGCAGCTTAGGTAAGCATAAGCAGCTCTACTTCTATTATTAAGGTTATAACTATATCTTATCTATTAGCTTACTATATAATAAGGCCTCTAAAAAGCTTTATTATAAAGGCTTATAAGCTCCTTTAGGTTAGAGTATTATTACTAAAGCTTACATTAAAGGTAACTTTAAAGGTATTATCTTTACTGCCTAGCTTAGCGCTAAAGTAGAGGTAAAAGTATTATATTTTATAGAGGTATTAAAGGACTCTATTAGCAGCCTTTTAGTATATATCTAAAGGGTTTTAATTAAATCTTATAAGCCTACTTATAGTAAAAGTAATATCTAGGTATATTATTATAGTAGCGTAAAGGATAGTACTAACTTTACGTTAATAATAGTAAATCTCTACTAGAGGTATATTATCTTTATATAGCAGTAGCTCCTCCTTTATTATAGGTATATACTAGGCAGTATTATTATCTATAATATTAGTATATATAGGAAGCAGTTTCCTATACTTCTTAGTGTATATAGCCTATAAGAGCTATAGGTAATAGGTCTTTTAGTTATATATAATCTTAAGGCTAAGAAACTACTAGAGGTTTTTGCTGCCTTTAAGGTAGTATTTAGTCTAAAGTATATGTAGCTTATCTATTATTTTAAGCTTATTAGCCTTTAGGAAGGTAAGGATATAATTATTAATGTAAAAGAAGAAAGTAACCTCTCCCTTCTACTAGCAGTATTCTTCTCTAGCTATATATTTAAAGCCCTACGCTATAAGTCCTTTCTTAAAATGCTTTTGCTAGAGTATAGACAAATAGCGAAGCCTATAGAGGGCTTTCTAAAGGCATAGGATAACGCCTTTCTTATAGTATCTAGGCAGTATCTCTATATATATTTCCTTATTAATATCTATATATATAAATATATTTACTATATTATATTAGAGTAGCTTATAATTAAAGCAGGTAGCTATAGCTATTAGGATCTAGAAAGATATACCTATAAGCGTTATAGTATATATATCTTAGTTATCTTTTACTTATTAATTACCTTATATTATAAGCCTAGCCTTTACTTTACTAAGGTAGCTATACTTATTAAGCTTATAGGTATAGACCTAATAGTAACTAAGAATCTAATTGCTATATATAGAAGCTTTAGATACCTCTTGCTATAAACGTAAGGTTATATAGCTATTAAGGTATAATATTTTAGCTTTATAAAAGGTATCTTTAAGAGGATAGTATTAAAGTTAACTATATAATGTAGGGAGCAGCAGGAGTTCCTTCTAGTAGGTGCTATATAGGGTATTAGCCTTATAATAGGCTCCCTCTAGAGATACTATAAGTACTAGCTCTAGACTATATAATCCTATTACATAAGGGCGTTCTAGGGATTAGTTAATATATTATATAAGGTCTTGTAGGGGGCTAGCCTATAACCTAGGCATTCCTATACTGTCTATTAGTTTTTACTTAGTTTTTATAGAGTTATATATATAAGAATGCTTATTATATATACACCTAGTAAGAAATACAGCCTTAAAGGATATATATAACTGCTAGCAGTGCGTTAGAAAGAGAGTTTTATTAGCTTATTAAGATCCTTCCTACCCCCCTATAAATACTGCTATAAGCATAGCAAGAAACGCTAATCTTAGGGGTGTTTATAGTAGTATTATAAGCTTAAACTAGGACTTAGTATGTAGCGCTAGGGTAGGAGGCCTATTAGAAGGAGTCTCTACTACACTTAGGGTGCTTAGGGTAGCGCCTAGAGGCACCCCCTTAGCTTTATTATAGTCTTTATAGATCTTATTAGCCTCCTTATTAGCTATATAGGATACAGTTACATTATGCTAGCCTTTAAGAATAAGGCAGTTAATTATTTATTAAATATCTTAAAGGTCTAACTTATAAATATCCTTAGTAAGGGCCTTTAGGTTACTATTAAAGATAAGTTTTTTATTAAAGATAATATCTCTTATTATAAATACTTTACTATAAAGGGGATTCTAAATATAGTATAAGTTACTTAAAGTATAGCTAATAAGATAACCTATCTATATATATAGGGTAAGCCTTTTTAGGCGCTAACAGTAAAGTTAAGTATCTACTATAAGTATATATACTTTATAGCTAAAGACTCTTAAATGCAAAAGGTCTAGCTAGGCAAATTGTATAGTATCTTCCCCCTAGAAGTGCTTATACTATAACTAGTATAGAGTCTTCTAACTATAAGAGGCTTGCAGTATGCAGTTATAAAGGTAAGTTATAGAGGCATAAATCTTAAGCTAAAGGATGTTAGGAAGCTTAGTGTAAATAGCTATATACCTAGCTTTATGCTTAATAGCAGCTATAATATACTCTACAGTACTGTTTTATGCTTAGGTATTTAGGGCGCTTGCCTTAATATATATACTATATATATTAAGGCTTATAGAAACCTTATTATTATTAGCTAGCTTATTATTAGTTTTAATAACCTTTACCTTATAACTGTAGTATACTTTAAGTATAGTAAGGAAGTCTGTAATTATTATAAGCAGTATATCTGTCTTATAGGTATAAAGGTAAAAGTCCTAAGTTAGGCCTATTATGTAGTCTAAAAAGAGTATATAGGAGCAGTAGCCTGTGTAGCCTACCTTAAGGTTATAAAAGTTAACTATAAGGCAGTTACTAGGCTTTATGTAGATAACTAACTCTTGCAGGCTCCTTTAGACTATATAATAGGCCTTACCTAAGGCATAAGCTTTACAGTTAACTGTTATTATAGGCTTGTTAAAACCTTAGATATATACTCTATAAGTAACATTAGGGATCCTTTTAAGCGTTTCTAGGCTAGGGTGTCTAAGACGCTAGTGCTAGGTAAGAAGGTTGCTAAGGATAGGCTTCCTATAGGTAGCTGTTATAAAGGCATTTCTTTTACGCTTTAGGCGTAGTATCTTATCTATGTAAATAGCTAGTAGGGGGACTATAGCTATAAGTATAGTATCTAATAAAAATAGCTAATAGTTAAGTACCTACTAGCTATAAATCTTATTAATATACATAATAAATAACTTATTTACTTTATATAGGTAATTATTGCTTAGGCTTATATCCTACTAGATCCCTTACTAGTATAGCTTTAAGAAAGAGATAAGGTTAGCAGTAATACCTCTATAAAGGGTAACATTATATAAGGTAAGCTTAATAATGCAGTTCCTATACGCTCTAAGCTTAATCTCTGCAGTACTATATGCCTTAATAGGTAGCTGTTATACGCTAGCCTATATAAAATTGTCTATAGATATACTGTAGAGAGTTTTAAACTATATAGTATTATTAAATATATAGATATTACTACCTAAATTAAGTATTGCTAACTTAGCTAAGTAATATTAGCTCTTAGTAATATAAAAGGAGGCTATAGAAATCCTGCCTTAGTATCTACTATAAAGTTAATTTAAGCCTTTAGCTAATATCCTTACTACTTAAAGCTTCTTAGTAAGGGCTTTATTAGTCTAGAGGTGTATTTTAATAAGCCTTTTAATACTTTTACTAAGCAGTCTATTATTTCTCTTTAGGTAAGGGAGTATATAGAAGTACTATATAATACTATAATAAGGGCCTGTATAGAGCTTATAGGTAGTGTCTAAGGTTATATGCTTTATAGGTAGTATCTCTACTATACCTATACTTATACTTAAGTATTTACGCTTTATAGTTACGCTAGCTTCTTGTAATAGTAGAGGGGTATTTACCCCCTTAGCTAATAGCGCCTCCTTTCTCCTATACCCTCTATAGTTATAGCCTTATCCCCTATAGTTACAGTTCCTGCAACCCTCCTTCTTATTATTATCTATTATTTTAGTATAGGTAGGACTAAAAGCCCCTTACCTAGCCTTCTTTATATACTTATTTTTGTCTATTAACTATAGGAACTCTTAGATATTAGAGAGTACTAATCCTAGCGTTAGGTAGTTATTAAGGGTGTTAGTAACCTTAGTGTAGTAGTATATATATACCTAGCTTAAGAGATAGGTCTTCTAGAAGGCTGCTATAAATAGGTTAAACTAGTTACTTAAGAGCTAGGCCCCTAGGATGCTACTAGTAGTAGCTTTATAGAGCGCCTTTTCCTACTTTATAAGCTAGGCCTTAACTTCCTTCTTAGTTCCTAGGTACCTTAAGGTTGCTTAGAGGACCTTTTCTAGTGTAATACATATATTCTCTTTACGTTTAGAAAGGTATATTCCTATATAAGCCTAGAGGGTAATTACCTAGGCGTTAACCTTATTATTAGAGGTATAGTAATAGAGCTTAAGGTTAGTAGAGACAGTCTAGTGTATCTATTCTTAGAGGTTACTATAGCGCTTAAGGCGCTTCTCCTATATATATAGGTTGTTATTATACTGTATATAGCACTCCTTATATAGGAGAAGGTTAGCTAGAGAGAGATCCTTTAGCTATAATATATATTATAAAGTGTCTGCTATACACAGGAGTATATAACTAACGTCTAGGGCTAGAGTTATATCTTTAGGCTCCTTATATAAAGGCTATAGCTTAGGTTAAAGCTACTGCTAAAGGGCTGCAGTCTATAAGTATGTCTTGTATGCTAGGACACTTTTAGCTCTTAAAGGAGCAGTATTTAAAAGGGTATTTATAGTAGTGCTTATAGGGGTTATTATAACTATACCTATATATAGGTAATTATATATTAAGGGCTTTTCTAGCTTAGTAAGTAGCCTATTAAGTGTCTTAGCTATATTACATATAGTAATTAATAGGTTAATTACATCCTAAAGCTTATAGGTTTTTGCCTTAGTTTTAAGCTAGTTAAACTAGAGAACCTAGTTAGTAGGGCTGTTAAGAATAGTCTTAGTAGTATTAGTAGATATCTTATAAGCTTATAGATAGCTTTATAGTGCTTATTATTATTAGTTTTTAAGCGTATAAGACTCTTAATTATTAAATTATTAAGGGTTGTAGTAATAGGTTAATTAAATATATATTAAGATATGTGTGTAACTATTATACCCTATAGCTAGCCCCTAACTTAGGCCTATAAGAACCCTATTCCTAGGCGCCTAAGGCTACAACTAGAGCCTACTGCTTAGGAAGAAGCCTGTAGCAGTCCCTCTAATATTTAGCAAAGGGCTAGCTATACTAGGCTTAAGCCTATCTCTAGGCCTACGCCCTATACGTATAGGGTACGCCCTATATACGTATATCCTTTAATTTAATAGGTATAGGGGGCTTAACCTACAAAAATACCTTAATTTGCGTATACTTAAGTGTCTAAATAGCTTTAATTAATATTAATAACAGCAGGATGCTGCAGAAAAAGCCTAATAGACCTATAGCAGCTAGCGACTTAGAGGTACTATCTCTAGTACTGCTAGCTAACAGTACCTAGGCCTATAAGGCTGCCTATACAGCAGCCTATATAGCCTTAATTACTGTAACACTAATCTAAAATTTATCTACTAGTAACCTACTAAGTAGTAGTTAGAGGATTATTATTTAGCAGCTACTACTACTAGCAGTAGTAAAGCTATAATTAATACTATTAAAGCTAAAGAGCTTAGTTATAAAGGTTATAAAGAAGAAGACTATAAGGCAGCAAAAGCCTTAAGGCTATAAAGATAACATTATTAATAAGGAGGTTAATAAAAATAATATAAATAATAAGAATAATAGTAAAAGTAATAAAAGCAGTATAGTTAATAAAAGTACTAAAGATACTAATAATACTAATAATGCTAATAAAAATACTGTAACCTAGGATAAAGCTAGCAAGAATTATATACCTAGCTACCTAGAGCCTTAATTTAAGCCTATTAAAGACCCTATTAACTATAAAGATACTGTTAACTGCAAAATAGGTGTATAGTTTAATACCCTTAATAATCCTTTTAATAATCCTTTTAAGACCCTATTGTAGGGCCTGCAGTAGCGTAATTTAATACCCTTATAATAATAACAAAATATAATTATACCCTTAACCCTTAAAGACTGTAAGTTAAATTACTACTTCTTAATTAAGCCTAAGTTCCTTAGTGTAGCATTAATACTAGTTATTTAGCCCTTTTAAATTATATAGTGTTTAAAGTTATTATTAGCTAGTAATATTATATATATACAGTAAGAAAAGCAGCTTTTAAAAGAGATAAAGGACTATATTTAAAGTTAACTTTAAGGGTAATACTACTTAACAAAGAGATAGATATTAATTAAATTTAGCAAAAAGAAGGTAACTATAAGGATATTAGTTATATACTTTTATAATAACTTTAGCGCTATAGATAATAAGTAGCTAGTCCTACTATAGGCTTTAATTACTAAGCAGCTTAAGCTAATTAGTTAATGCCTTTTAGAGGTATTCTTTACTATTAAAGTTACCTATACTGCTAGGTTAATTGCATTAGCTATAGGTACTCTAGTATAGATAAGAGCAGTAGCAGTAGTTAAGCTAATAAGGGTAGCTAAAACACTATTACAAAAGCCTTATAGGCTAACTACTTACAGACTAACTAGTTAGCTATAAGGCTAGGAGTTATACTTTAAGCTAAAGAAGGCTATATCTCTATTAAATAATATAATTAATAAAGTAGCTAAGTAAGCTAAGTAGAAAGAGAGGTTATTTTAGTAGCTAATAAAGCATTATTAGTATACTAATTAGATAACTTATTATAATAGCAGTAGGAAAAGCCCTAATACTAACTAGTGCTTTATTATTAATAAGGAGTACTACTAACTTACTCTATATAACTTTAAGCTATAGCAAGCAGTAATATTAAAGTAGTAGCTAGGTATTAGTATTAATAATCCTCTACTAGGTATAATTATAGCCTTTACCTAACAGCACTTTATAAAAGGTATAGCAAAGGGCTAATTAAAGGGTATAGTAAAGTAGGGTAAAGATAATAAGACTGCTATAGGCAGGCTAGCTAGGCTAACTACTACCTTTCTAGCAGTAAGTAATAATACTGCTAGAAATGCAGTAGTTAACTTATCCTTTAGTAGTAACAGAGAGTTAAGATAGCCTTAATATCTCCTATCCCCTTCTCCTTAGCAGTATCTAATTAATCTAGCGCTGCTTAGGCTACTGCTACTACTACTACTGCTACTATAGATACCTTTAAATTTAAGATTAAAAGAGACAGCTAATCTAATACTATTATTATTACTGCTATAATATAAAGAGAAATCGCTATTAAGTAGGTAGGTTAAGGTAAATAATTTTATTAAGTAGTTTGTTAATTAAGAAGGTAACTAATAGGTAAGTAAGGGTAGTACTATAGATACCCTTAAGCAGCTTAGATTAGTTAGGTTAAGCCTTATAGTTATATAGTTATTACTAATAACTTACTTCTCTAATCTTAGTATACTAGTTAGCCTAATTAAAATAATAAGGCAGTTAATTAAGGATTTTATTAATATATAAGCCCTTTATAAGTAGTTATAGAGACTATTAATCTTAAGTAATACGTTTTTATAACTAAGTAAAATTTTACATATTAGCAGCCTAAGTTATAGAGAGGATAAAGTTAAAGAAAATAAAGTTAGTAAAGGAGTTTAAATTAATAGAGGAGCCTAAGTTAATAAGGTAGCTAAAAGGGCCTAAGTTAATAAGGCAGCTAAAGGGGCCTAAGTTAACAAAAGGACTTTTTATAGTTAGCTAATTAAAAACGCAAGATTTAGTAAGTATATATACTCTCTATTAATAACTTACTAATTAACTAACCTTTACAGACTTATTATTTATATCCTTACACCTAGAGCTAACTCTAATCTTATTACTATATCTCTAACTAAGTTAAAATTAATTAAGCCTACCCCTCTAACTAAGTTAATACCTTCTAAATACCCTATATAATTAATACCTTAATTAGAATAATAATACTAATAATAATAATAAGGATAATAACCTACTAGGCGTAGGGGTAGCTAATCTAATCTATATTAAAGATAACACCTTATTAATGCAGTTAGATCTTATAGAGCTATCTAACTATACAGAAGATTTAGGTAGTAACTTATAAAGAGATAGGAAAATAATAAGGGGATTAGAGAGGTTAGCAGGCAGTATAAGTACTGCTATAGATACTTTACTTTATTAGAGGGCCTATAAGGCTATTTTCAGTATATTATTTTTAATATGTTATTTTTATTAATTATCTTAACTATAGCCTATTTTAACTAAGGTAAAAGCTCTACCTTAGAGGTAGTCTTAACACTACCCTAGCTAATATACATTTCTATATCCTATAAAACAATAAGGTTATTAAATATCCTCTCTATCCCCTTAAAGTTAATAAAGGAGTGCTAGAAGTATCTCTCTATCTACCTTATCCCTTACCTAACCTCTACTATATAGTCTGCTAACAGGTCCTTAAAGTCTTACTTATTAGCCTTATCTTAATCCTATATAGGATATTATTATTAGAATAGCCTCTTTAGATTACTAAAAAACTCTTTAATTAGGTTAAAGTCTAGTAAGTATAGAGGAAGAAACTTAAGAATAACGCTAGCAGCATTATATACTTCCTTAATATCCTTTTGCTTATAGAAGCTTATGTTATCTATAATAATAACTAACTTTAGTGTAGGAAAGGTAGTATACTTTAGCAGTAGTCCCTCTATTAACTATATAAAGAAGCTATTACTATTTATTATCCCTAGGTATATTATAATGTTAAGGATACTGTTAAGGGTAAGGGCTAGCAAGATCTAATACTATTACCTATACTTAAGGATAGTTATTTAATAGGCCTTAAGACCTTTTAGTGCCTATCCTATCCTTTATAAGCTAGTATACTTATTAATACTAGACTTATTAATAAATATAAGCTACTATAGGTTATACCTTTAGATATAATATAACTAGGTATACTAAAGATCTTTATCTTATTAGGTAGTAATTAGATAGATCTTTTTTAATAACTAACTAGTAGCCTTAAGTTACCTACTAATATTTAACTTATAGAAGGTTATACTAAATTATTTAAATAGGAAATTATTTATCTTATTAAAGGTAAGGTTATTATAATACACTAGAAGCTCTAATAGCTTATAAAGCTGCTAGAACTTTAGCTTTATCTAACTATACCTTATAATAGGGTATCTCTTTACCTACCTAGTTATAAGGTATTAATAGCGCTATAGTCTTATAGTCTAGAGAGAGTACTTTATCTAAGTAGCTATTTCCTTATTTATCTTCTCTATTAAGGTTAATATCTATACTATTTTCCTCTATTTATCCTTATCTAGTGTAGGCACTATTATTATCTGTATTTAATTAATTAATCTAGTATTTAGTCTAATTAGCAGTAAAAGGATAAAGGTATTAATAAGGGTATTATAAGTATTATAAGTATCTTAAGCCCTATTAAATTAAGATAGTAATTTTAATTAGCTTCCTATTAAGACAGTAATTTTAAGAGGCTTTCTAGTACTCTCCTGCAGCTCTTTAGGCAGGGATAAGTTTAGCCTTACTAGTTAAGATAGTGATTAATTTAGAGTAGCTTTTAGTAGCTTATATAGGGTCTAAATAGCTTCACTTTAAGAGACAGGCAGCTAGTGATAGCGACAGTGATAGTAACAGCAACGTTAGTTGCAGTATTTTGATGTTAATAGGTCTACAATTTGTGATTTCCCTAGCGAAAAAGTGGTTAGATTAGACAGGCAAGCATTTCATATTTACGCATAGACAAAAAGTTGATTTACGAAAGCTGCTAACGCAATGGAGTGTAGTTCCCTCGAAAAACCGGCATTGTTTTAATTTTAACGAAGTCGGGCAACCCCTTGATATCGGGGCCGGCAAAGACTGGCCCTAAAGAAATAGAACTAAACTATTATAGTTAATTCGATTGCAGAACACTTCCAAAAAAGAGCGCCATGCCCTTTGTATCAACTAGTAATCTCCATTTTTGCCGGGTTCAGGGAAGTTCGATTATATAAGCTTATTAATAAAGACTTACGTAAAGTGGTTTGAAAGTGATTTTGCTTGAAATTGAAGGGAAATTGGGTAAATCGAGCCACAGCGGAAACAGGGCTCATCAGCTACAGATGGGGTGCTTACTGTTCAAGGCAATTCAGTGCACTTATTTTAAGTGTATATAAGAGCATAAATCAAGTTTTTCCATTACACGTTTCTGGCCAAATGCTCCTCTAAAGCTTCTGCGACTGACATTTTATAATGCTTCGAAATTCGAAACTTCTTCTCCTGTTTTCCTTGCTATGGATTGCGATCGCGCATGAGCGGGAATCGCGTCCTGCACTCAGCCACTTCTCTCTGCGTCGAGCAGTGCCGAATGAAGTCCAATATTGCAGCCTGGAAACCTGCGGTGATAGAGAGCGGGCGGGTCTATGTCGCCGCCAGCTGAGTCCCAGAGTTCTTGAAGCGCCCGACCCGTCATCACATCCGGCCAGCGGCCATTGGTATGGCCCAAACAACTATGGCAACAGCGTTGATAGCTTTTTCCGCGGCGAGATAGCAAAGCGGGCAGACACCCAATCCGACATTGTCTCTATCTACGGAGGCCAAGTCACCTCCGAGTACGTCCGCTTTAAGGATGAACCAAGATCGCTCGCAATGCTTGGGCTTTGCGGATGTATTGGTCTTATTGTCATGTCGAGATCGGCAGTTTGGATGGCTCATGTGTACGAGCACCCGGTCCTCACTAACGACGACACATTTGACGAGAATGGTATTGCTGTCCTTTATAATGGTAGAGGGAGCCCAGATATGTACTATGGGCTGTCGGATCTGAGTGGCAACGTCTTCGCTCCAGACGAAGATCCAGTCGCTGTTGTGTTTGCCCCTAAATCGTCAAGCTCTGGTTTCCAGTATGAACCTCTCATGCGAAAAATAGATCAAATGGTCGAGAGATGTAAGCTTTCAATCTAACACCGTTATTATTAGCTGGTATTGACAAACACTCATCACAGCAATCGGTGTAGATCCTAAATGGGTTGGATACGTGCCGAGGCGGACTGGTGGAGTGATATCCAGATTCGACTTCGATTGCACTAGATCCGAAGGTAAGGTGCTTGTGCAGTACCAGCCGTCTAACCCAGGAAGGTTCACCCGTTCCAAGGCCAAAGCCAGGATATGGGTTGAAGGGGATAGTTGGACATACAAAACATCATGGTCACCTCAGAGTGATCAAAAGCGCTATTAGGCACAAGCAGCCTGTCCATTCCAGCCAAAGTAGCGAACAAAAATCAAGCTTCTAATTACATCGTGAACAGCAACAACCAGCGTTGCCCACAAAGTACTCAAAATCAAATTCGAGGCTATACTAGATTTTTTGGGCTTGCTGGCTTGCAATATTCATATGACTGGGTTCTTCGACTGACCAGGCTATTCACCACTGCCCAGAGGTGCCTAGCTCACCCTGCCTACCCTGTCTGACTGGGTCGCACTATCCCAGGGCGGCGGGTGATCTGGCCACACCTGAGCAACAGAGTGGCGACTGCTCTGCCCTCGTCGGCTGGAGATTTCCCTTCTCTTTTGGGAGCCTCATCTCCGGCTTGGTCCGCAACCCTCCCAATAGTCAGCCGGCACCCCTCCGGTGCTCAATGGAATCACGCAACTTGTTGCAACTCATGATAATTCGTGCTAGGACCCCTTTGATAGTCTGGTATGTACATAACTAGCAGCATAAACAAGTAGACGTATCTCACTACAGTGCCACACATGTTCAGTAGACTTGGCATCATTACCTTCACCATTCGCAGATGACGGGGGCGGCCAAGCTGCACTCCGCTCTAACCTCTCTTGCTTGCAGCGAGTGGCTCCGTTGTCGGTTCTTGTGGTACCTGCAAGAGATCAGTCCTGATGGGAAGACTTTTTGCAACCTCTTTCCAGTGAAAGATGTTTTACATCTGAAGACTCCGTTAGCCTTTAACAGACTGTACTTCGGACATCCTGTCGCCTGGCTTACCTCACAAGAATACTAAGTAAAATCACTATCATCTCTATCTACCTATCAAGATCACTTAAGCCTAATAGGTATTCTGCCGTAGAGATACTTGAGAATTAAGTGGTAAGCGTATCAGCCTATATCTGACCTAAGCATTCTCCTTCTTATCTTCTGTCTTAGGGCTTTGTTTCTAGGTTAGCGTCTAGATCTCTAAGTGCTTAAATCCTTCTATAGCTACATTAAGTTAAGTTTTTAAGAGAGTTAATATAATTATCTTAAGATTATATAAATCTGAATTATCTAGATAATCTATATAATAGGAATCTCTGTAGTAATTCTAATAAGGGTAGTAGAAATTATTTACTATCTTCTTAGTGTTAAGGATAGAGTACCCTATATATAGCTCCTTCAGGACTGGATTTAATAACTTATGCCTATCTATCTCTTTAGTTAAGGCCCTAAGGAGTATGCTAGAACATTTAAAGCTATATCTAGACAACCCCTTATAGAAAGCCTCTAAGAGAGTCTAAAGAGTCTTAAATATAAAATTAACTAACTCTTATCTCTCCTAGTTAATTAGGTCTGTTTGCAGTTAGTTTGTTTCTATTAAGAGTAGACTAAACAAAATAACTTACTAGTTATAATTAACAGGATTAGAAGCTTAAGGGTTAGTACTAGCCCTATGCTTTAGGTGACTGCTATCTTAAGGTTAAGAGCTAATAACAGTTCCTTAGCTGAAGATAGATTTGCCTTATTATAAGGGGCTTGTTCTGTAGAAGGCTAAGCAGGTAGGGGTATATAAGATAACTATAATAGTAAATATAAGTTAATATTGTCTATAAAAGTAGGCTTTAGTATTGTTAATAGGATGCTACTAATCTTATAAGGCAGTTCTATAGACTCTAAGGATATAAAGTTACATTATATATATACTTTAGTAATTCTAAGACTCTTACTAGAATTAAAGTTATAGTTACTAATGCTAGCGAAAGGGTTAATGCTTACCCCTATTAGTTATAAGTTAATATTAGCAGGATATAGTTAGAATGTAGTTAATATATAGCTTATAGTCTAGGCCTCTATTATACCTAGACCTCTAACAGTCTATCTAAGTAGTATTATAAGGGCTATTAATAGGAGTTACGCTTGTTTCTGCTGCTGTTACTACTACTGCTGCTCTTTACGCTTACGTTAACGTTTCTGCTCTATATATTACCTCTTTTTATACTCTTTTTTTTATATAACTATTCTATAGACTTTATATCTAATTCTCTAAACTATAAGAGGACTATTATAGGCAAAAGGAAGAAAGGTAAGTTTAACTAATCTAGTATAAGCTAGCTAGTATAGTAATAGTAAAAGGGGGGCTTTATATATTTTTATTATCCCTCTTAAGATAAGCCTCTCCTCTCTTAGATATAACTGTTTATCTAAAACATTTACTTATTAACCTATAGAAGACCCTACTACTTCTATACCTATAGGGGAATATAAAGCTAGTATTACTTAGCCTACTAGCTAAATATAACTTATTTGTTATATAGTACTTAGGATAATATAATATTCTCTTTTAAGCCTTAGTTATACCCCTAATATACTAATAGGCACCTTCTTGTTTGTGATTGCTAATCTGCCTTACCTATTAATAGCTGTAATAGCAGACTTACTAGGCAAATAGTTAGCTATATTTATAGCATTATAAAGCTATAAGCCCCTATCTAGACCTAGCAAGCTATATTACTAGCTTTAAAACTAGCCTAGATAGTCTTAGCTCTTAGGCTATCCCTAGAGAATAAACTATAGTTATTAGACTGCAATAGGTACCTATCTACTTACTATATAACTTTAGCATTCTTATAACACTAAGTAGGGCCTGTCTAGTTAAGATTAATACTCTCTTAAGCCTAGTTAACCTTTTAGCTAGTATAACTAAGCTACCCCCTAAGCATAGGTAAGTATAAGACTATTACTAATATAACTTTATAAGCTATACTATATAAGGCAAGAATTTTATAGAACTTTTAATTATCTTAGGAATAATACACTAGTTCCTTAAGCTAATATTAAGCTATTTAGTATTCCCTGTCTTATATAAGTAAGGTAATTAATATTAGTATTACTTAGTTAAATAGTTACACTAGGGGGGCTAAATGTCTAGGAAGGCTAGGATATAAATTGCCTGAATAGGTAATCTTGTTAGCTTAGGAAGTTAGTGTAGCTAATATCTAACGCACCCTAGCTTCCTTTTATCTATAGTCTACACTAGGTCTAGGCAGACCTACATACTGTTATTAAGATCTAAGAACTAATAGTCCCTCCTATAGGGTAAGTTATCCTAAAAGGGAAATTTAATTAGTAAGATAGGAAGATAGTAGCTTTATATCTCTAATAGTTTGCTATTATAGTAACTTATATAACTAGTTACAGTATTTTATATAAGCTACCTCTTAACTAATAGTTTAGGGATGCTAATATAAGCTAGTTCTTAGATAGAGGGTCTCTTTATAAGCCTTATAAGAGCTATCCCTCCTAGAGGAACTTACTGTCTTAAGGATACTAAACCCTAGATTATTATTTAAGACTATAATATATATATAGCTTAGCTATACGCTGTATCTTATATATATAAGGCTAGCATTATTAATGTTACCTTATTCTAGGTTAAGAATAGGTAGAGCTAATGTCTAGGGCGTTAAGATATAAATTACCTATTAAGGTAATTCGCTAGCGTATATTCTCCTAGCCCCTAACTGTATTACTAAAGTAAGAGGGACTGTTATAGCAGACCTTGCTTAGCGTTATATAACATGTTATTAGTCCTTACAGATTACTAGTCTAAGGTTAAGGCCTTAGAAATTACTAGATATAGTAAATTTATAGGTAAGGTCTTACCTCTTCTAGTAACCTAAGCAATAGCCTAGACTATAAGCTTTATTCCTAGGTACCTGCATTAAGATAATTAATACTATATATAGACTATTGCTAACTTATTATATAATCCTATAATGTATTCTATAACCCCTCTTAAGCTGTTAAATAACTAGAATAGGCAATTTCTGCTATAACAGTAAGGCAAGGTTAATGTAACTAGGTAGGAAAGGGGACTATTAAGAATAGAGCTGTAGTGCGTTTTGCCTAGGCATTTGTAAGTCTTAACATCAACAAGTAATAGAAGTAGTAAGGCATAGGGAAGCAGGTAAAGAGGTGAAAATGCTATTTCTAGTAAGACACTAATAAAGTTAGCAAACACTATTACTACAGCAGGGAAACGTTAAGGCCTTACGCAGCAGGGCGTATTAATGCAAGGTTTAGTACAGCAGATGCAGGCTACTGTAAGGATGTATACATATCATTCTTCTATTAATTTAAATTAATGTTAGCAGAAGCTATGTTTTATTGTTATTGTAGTGAAAAGTAAGCAGGCTAAGGGGGGGAAAACATTGTAGCAGAAGCAGGTGTTAAGGTTACTACTAATAGCATAAAAGAATGACGCAGCGCAGCAGGCAGGACAAAGACAAGGTATAAAGGGAACTTTAAGGTATATCTAAGCCTAAGGTAGGGCAGACGCTGTTTTATAGGCTAGTAAAAACAGTGAGGGGCAGCATGGCTGAGAATTACCTGATGTGGCAGGTACTGCAAACAGCAATGTTAGGACCGCTATTTCTGAAGGCAGGTAAGCCGTTATAAATTTTACTAATTAAACTACTATCTATACTTCTACTAGATATACTCCTTTCTATCTTATCTATAAATAATATACTATTACTCTAATTAAAGACTATATAGTAATATAGAGAGTCCTTAACTAAGATATAACTATAACCCCTAAATAAGAGATATAGACCTAACTCTATACCTTTACTTAGTTTTATAAAGATAGAAGACTTACTATAGATACTATTACCTAATACTAAGCCTATATATATAATTAGTTTAATATAAAGCACTTAAATACCCTCTATAAAGACTACTTATAGCTAGGTAACCTTATCCTTATCTTTAATATCTAATAAAAAGTTAATATATCTACCTCTAGAAAGCTTAATTATTACTAAAATAAACCTTTCTAAATTTATTTATCTAGCTTATCTAGTACCTCCTTTTAACTAGAAATACTCTCTAGTAACCTAATTACTAGTACTACCTATATAAATAACTAACTTAAGAAATTTCTTAAGAGCCCTAATAGCTTTTTTATTTTACCTAATAAAGATAACCTCTACACTAAAATCGCAGTAGATCTTACTAACCTACTTCTAAACAAAAACTCCCTATCTAATTAAGACCCTAATAATAATAATTTAAATAACTCTTTAGACTTAGACTTTAGAGATAAACTTAATAACTTAATCTAGTAAGTAACTTAGTTATAAATAATAATATCCTAATTATTATATACTCTACTCCCTATTTCCCTTTTTCTCCCTTAATTCTATATAATAATTATTTCCTTTATTTCCTTATATCTATAATAGAGATATATACCTTATTTATTATAGTTCTTCTTTTTATTTACTATCCCTTTTACTAGATTTAGTAAAAGATATAAGGGGATAAGATAAGTAAAGAACTATTCCTTTAATTTACTCTACCTCTAATTAACTACTTTAGACTATTTAATACTATAATTAACTTCTAATTCTAAAAACCTCTACTATAATTTACTCTTTAGGTATTATTCCCTTCTAAAACTACTCCTAATAGACTAACTTATAAACATCTAAGATATAGCTAGCCCTATTATACTACTCCTTATACTAACTAGCCTTCTACTTATATACCTCCTTAATATAGTTGTTTAGCCTATATAGATATATAGGGCTTACCTTAATATCCTAAGGGATTAATAAAGCTAGACTATTACTACTTATCTTTTACCTATATACTTTTTCCTTCTTTAGATTAACACTAGGATTACCTCTATTCTACTAATAACTAGCTAATATCTTAAAGTTATATTTCTTTAGTCCCTTATTATATATATAATTAGTATAGTAGTTATAAAACTCTCTAGGTAGTAAGATATACTTAAAGAAGGGAGTTATACTTTTTACTATCTCTTCTTAGCTGCTAATATAGCTCTAAAAGCTATAAGTATAGTAATTATAAGGGACTCTATTCTAGATACTAAATGCTTAGATTAGAAGAGTATTAACTACTAAAGTTTAATTTAAGAGATACTAAGTAAAAGCACTAAAAAACCTATAATCTTAGAGTTAATAAAGATATAGCGCTAGAAGTTATACTTATAGAAAGATAGCTATAGGTTACTTAAGATCTTCTTTATAATTATTTAGTTTAGGATATTTAACTAAAACTAAGTTAGACTCTTAAGGCCTTCCCTAAATAGATTAATAAGTTTAAATTTAGTATATAGCATACTAGCTAGACTAAGAAGTAGAGCCTAGCTAGTATATTAAAAAATCTAAAGAAGGAACTATTAATTAGTACCTTTAACTTTCTAATTAGACTAAGAAGCTTACCTTAATTTATAAATTATTAACCTTCTAGACTTTATACTTCTAGAGCTTTCTTAACTTAGCCTTCTTAGGAGGGATTAATAAGAACTACTATAGGTAAATTAGATTAGTAACTACCTTCTTTATATAGTATCTATTATCCTTACTAATAGTAGCTATTATAAGTAAGGTTAGATTATTATTAATTAAAGAAAGAGATAATTTATTTATTTAGTTTAAAGAGTAAAAAAAGTATAAAGGAGGAAGAAGTTAAAAGAGAAGGATAAAGGAAAAAGAGAGCCTTTCTATCCCCTTTTTAAGCTACCTAAGGGAGAAAGGTCTTATACTTAAGGTACTATAACTAGGGTTACCTAATAAGGAGTAGTAATTTATAATAGCCTTACCTTAATTCTATCTAAAGGATAAGTAAGTAATTTACTACTATAGCTTCTTATACTTTCTAATTTTATTAAGGCTATTCCTACCTTTCTATAATAGAGGCTTCTCTTCTTAAGTAGTATAAAACCCTTTACTTCTTCTACCCTCTAACTCTTCTTTTCTTCTCTATTAATAATAATAACCTATTAATAAATTTAGTAATAAGCTAGTATACCTTTTTTTCTTTTTATATACACTTTCTTTATCTTTAGACTTCTTCCTCCTTAGTTACTTAATCCCCTTTATATTACTTCTTAATTAATACCTATAATATTAACTCCTTCTCCTTCTTCTAGCACTTAGAGCCTAACCTCTACTATAGCCTAAATCTAGGGCCTATATACTATTTAAGACTATAAGAATAACCTTTAGTATTAATATAGAAACTAAGCCTCTAATTAGTCTATTAACTACCTTTAAATACCCCCTAATTATATTACTAACGCCTATAAATCCTAGTTCCTTAACCTATATATAAATATATATTTCTCCTACTAGACTTAGCCTTACTACTATACTATAAGTAGCTATAAGTCCTTCTACTACTCTATTCTTACCCCTATTAATATCTACTTTCCTAATTAGATCTAGTAAGAGGATATTAATTACTTCTTTTAGTAGTAAATAGATACCTTTAATTAGGTTAATAATAATTATCTTTAGGAAGGTATAGGCTATAGGAAGGTAAAAAACATTCTCTATAACTACTATAATCTTTAGGGATATCTCCTCTAATAAGACTAAATTATAAGAGATAAGATTAGAGCTATACTCCTTATTATAATTAGAGATCTCTCCCCTATTTATAATATTATAATAGTCCTAATTAGTTAGTAAAGCACTAAAAGCTCTACTATAAATATTACCCTTCTACTCTAGCGTCCTAAGCTCTTTATAGTAATTAAGAACTTAGTATACCTTATTCTCTTTCCTCTTTTTACTAATACCTCTAGATACTTTATAGGAATAATTATTAATTAGTAAGATAGTATAGTCTACTAGTATAATCCTCTTTAGGCTAGTAGCTAATTAGAAACTTTTTTTATTAAGAATATTATAGCTCTAAAAGCTTTCTATAGCGCTATAGATACCTTTTTATATATCTAATACCTAATTAATATCTCTTCTTATATTATTAACTCTATTTAGCAGCCTAGTATATAGGAATATAGTCTCTATATTCTTAAGTAGTTCTAAATAGCTATCTAATATAGCTAGTTATACCTATCTAAGAACCTAATCTAGAGAGACCCTTAATATATATCTAAAAAGACCTTTAGTAATAAGTTATAAGCTACTTAGATTTAATAGATTAGCTATAAGTTCTATTATAAAGGATTCTACCCTTATAATATAATAAGAGATATTCCCTACTTATCCTTTAAATAGGCCTAAGTAGAGGCTAATAAGATCTATTAATAATATTCTAAATCCTAAGCGCCTTAGGATATAGGATTAAGCTCTAATATTACTATAATTAGCCCTAAGATTAAGTCTCTATCTATTACTATTAAGTCTCTATCTATTACTGCTAAGTCTCCTACTCCTACTTAACTCCTATCTATTACTAAGTCTTATACTTCTTTACCTCCCCTAATACTCCTAACTATAAAACCCTCCTTAATATTTATACTAATTAATCTATATACTACTTAATTAATAACTATTAATAGCCTTTTCTCTACTAGTAGTAATAGCTCTTACTAGTTAGAATAATACCCTAGGACTCTATTTATTTTACTCATAATTAAAGGACTCTTTATCTACCTAGACTATTAATTACCCTTAATTAATATACTAATTACTACCTATAATAAGACCCTAAAGCCCTAGCCTCTAGTCCCTAATAAGACTCTATATATAAAGCTTACTAAATTAATCTCTAATATCTTAATATCTAATAGCCTTAATAATATTACTAAGGGCCTTAATAATTTATAATAGTATAAAACTAATACCCCTAAGTTAAAGTACCCCTTATCTAATCCTATACTCTCTTTACTTCCTACTAATATCTAGTCTTAATAGAAGGATATTTAATTAATACTTACTATAGCTAAATATACCTAGTAAGAGGAAAATAAGTATAATTAAGCCTACTATACTACCTACTATAAGAAGCTCTTTCTATACTATCTAAATATTAACAAACTAAATATTAGTAAGTATTCTAAGGAAGACTAAGTTAACTAATATAATAATCTAATTAATAAGGCTACTTACTCTAGTCTACTGTATTCTCCTTAAGTCCTACTAAGTAGAGGAGATAATTAGGAAGGATAGGCTTATAAAGATATTAGTAATCTCTAGGAAAAGAAATAGGTCTCTACTAGTAAAGAGAAGAAGGAGAAAAAGGATAAAAAGAATAAAGTAGCTAAGAAGAAGTAAGGCTTTTACTACTAGGCTGTATAATAGCTATTTTAATACTAATTAGGCTTTTCCTTTTAGATAGTTTCTTCCCTTTATACTAAAGATAAGAAACTAGGGGATAATTAAAATAGGGTATAATTAGTATCTAGGTTCCTTTAATTATATAACTAACGCTTAATTAAGATATATATAGACTTAGCTAAACTACTCTAATTAGAAGAAATTAATATAACTAATTCTTTTCCTTTAATTTAGACCCTAAGATCCTTTAGATTAAACTAAAGCCTTTTATTAATAATTTACTTTTAATTATAGTTATATAAGTTATTTAGGAGTATTCTCTCCTTTAATTAGTTAGATAAGTAAGTCTTAATTAGGGCTTCTAAACCTCTAATTAAGATAGCTCTTATACTAATTAAGGAGGCATCTTACGTTAGCTTTAGTAGGTTATAGTAATTAGTCCTAGTCACCTCACTGCTCTAGCTATCCTTTACTATACCTCTTTTAATATTATAGCCCTCTAGGAGTTACTTTAGTCTCTTAGCTTATTTTAGGTCCCCTATAAAAATATATATACCTTCTTTTGTCTTAATCTCTAGGATACCTTTAGGTTACTATAGATTTAATATTAGTTAGGCTATTAACTCTAGGGCTTTTATTAGTGCTATAAAATCCTTAATATCCTTCTCTTTAGCCTAAAGGACTAATATAATAACGTTATCTAGTTTAAAGGTATATAGATCTAAGTCTTCTATAGAAACTACTATAGCCTTTACTACTATTACTTATTCCTATAATAGGTAATATTTACTATCTACCTTATAGTTAGTAATAGTTCCTAGCCTTTTATTTCTTTAGATTTACTTAACTTCTATACCTAAGTTAATAAAATAGATAATCTTATTAGATTTATTAGTATAGATATAATTAATTACTATTAGGTACTTAGCTTTAAAGATATAGTTAATCTTACTATAATCTAGTTATCCTAGGAGGTCTATATAATAGACTAGTACTTAGACTATTTTGCCTAGGTATATTATTATAGTTTTCTATACTAATACTCTCTAGAATACCTTTTTTATTAGAGTTATAAATATAATCAAGACAGTTAGATTATAGTACTCTTAGAAACAGACCTTTCTTACTAAGTAGCTAATCTCTATACTATAGCTATTTAGGAATTCTATACTTAGTAGGAGTTTAGGCTTAAGGTTATCTATTACTAGGGCTATAATAGAGAAGTATCCTATAATATTTATTCTATCTATATTTCCTAGAATATATATATCTAAAGTAGCTTCCTTATATACTTTAATGCTACTAGACATACTAGTTATCTTCCTAGGTTTAATTTTATAGAGATAGACTTCTCTTAGGTTTAATATAAGCTAATATCTATTAATAAAAATAGTAGATATACCTATATCTAAGCAAACTTGCTTATTATAACTATTTATATCTCTCTATATACTAATATAGCAGTATATATTATAGTAAAACCCTAGGTTAGTATCTAGGTTTAAGTTATATTCTATTACTTAGCTAGGCTTCTATTTTAGCTTTCTTTTAGTACTTAGGTTAATATTAGAAGTATAGAATACTACTCCTAGTTCTAGCTTATCTATTAGTTTTAGGAGATCTATATTATTAGTTCCCTTATTTATAACTAGTTTAGGTTTAATAATAGGCCCTACTATAAGTATATACTAATTAGTAAATATATACCTTATAAGGATATTAGTAAATAAGAAGGTTTAATAGTATTTATAATATTTATATACTTTTAGTTTTAGTAGTATAGGGGGAGGTATTTTTAGATCCTATAGTACTTCTAGCTTCTACTACTAATATAGTCCTATTACCTTTAGTTTTTAATCTAGAGTTACTTTAAGGCCTATAGAGTAGTAGCTAGTTATATTATTCTCTACCTTATTATTATTAATAGTAATATAAGTAACATCTTCTCCTTTTAATTTATTTATATCTAAAAAAATATATCTATCTACCTTAAGTCTTATATATTAGTCCTTAAAGTCTAAGTTATCTTTATAGAGGAAGATTAGCTAATAGGGTATCTCTCTAGAGTATTAATCTTACTAAGTCTATCTCTAGTATCTTTATTAATAAGGGATTACCTCTTATTAGTACTATTACTACCTATATCTAGTATAGCCTTATTAGTTTTAGTATCCTCCTTATTAGTTATAGTAATTACTATTATAGTATCCTCCCTTACCTAAGTATCTCTATAGGTAGTTTCTACTATATCTACCTTAATTATATAAGCTTCTATAGTATTAATATCCTCCTTAATTATATAAGCCTCTATAGTTTCTAAAATTATTCTAAAGGTATCTATTATAGATATTACTTTATTCTTAGTTTCTAAGGCACTATAAGTTCTCTAGAGTACCTCTATAGTAGGCTTTATTATTAGATTCTATAAAGTAGACTATCTATTAGTAGCTAGGTATAATCTTAATTAAGGTTTTAGCTTTACTAGTTATTTTATCCTTAGTAGCTATAACCTTATAGTCTATATATTTAAGTTAGTTTATTATATTCTATATCTCTAGAGTATTAATAATCTATCTAATAGTAAGGTCTAGCTAGAGGTAGATTTTATTTATAATATCTATTTAGGTTTACTTACTAGTAGTATAGTATAGTCTAGCTACCTCTATTACTTAATCTAAGAATTTCTTACTAGTAATAATATCTATAGTAGTATATTAAAGAGTAGCTAGTTTAGCTTAAGTATTAGATAGGGAGAGACTAAACCTTATTTAGAGTAAGGTATACTAGTTATCTAAGCTAATCTTAGCTTTATCTTACTCTTACTAGGAGAGCTTAGAATAGAACTAGGTTTTAGCTTCTCTATAGAGGAGTTAGTTAAGATTAAGATATACCTATTTAATTTTAGCTTTAGTAGTATAATTATCTATAATAGATAAGATAAATATTTCTATATTAGTTTAGTATATCTATCCCTTATCTAAGGAGATAGAATTAATATCTATATTAAGGTAAAAGTAACTAATATTAGAAAAGTAGAAACTATTAGGCTAATATATACTAAGGCTTGGTAAGATATTTACTACTAGGATAGTAAAGTATTCTAAAAGGACTTAAAACTATTCTTATAATATTATAATAAAGTTAATATTCTAGATAGTTAGTAGGTTAGCTTAATACTTATATCTAGTAGAGTCTATTATAGTACTAAGATTTATTAATAATAATATTTAGGGTTAGGAAAGGGGTTAGGTAGGGTTTTAGGTATAAGTAAGATTTATTAATTATAATATAAGGTTAAGATAGGATTAGATAGGGTTTACTTAAAAGGGGATAGTAGAAATAGGGTATATCTTAGTCTCTTAGTTAGTCTTTCTAGGATAGGGAGGTATCTATTATTTATCCTTATCTTTTAGTATTATTAGAATAGGTATCTCTATTAGTATAACTAGTATAGTTATAGAGATTATAGAAAATACTAAGGATTCTACTATTCTTCTAGTATTTACTATTTAGATCTAGTAAAGATAGTTATTCTTATCTTATTAATACTAGTTTTCTTAGGCTTATAGTTTAAGTTAGCCTTCCTAGATTTAGTATTCTATATTCTAAGCTAGTCTAGATAGCTCTACTTATCTTAGTGCTTTAGCTTCTATATATCTTTATAGTACTTAAAGGATAGATCCTATAGTAACCTTAAATAACTAGTTATCCCTATCCTACTTAATAAGGTATAGTAGTAATAGGTTTTAGAAGTATCTTCTATATATAGGCTAGGGAGTATTAATATATACTAAAAGTTAGTAGATAAGATAAATATTATTCTCTAGTATTAATATAACATAGTTAAGCTTCTACTTTTAGATAATATATTTATTAATATAATAAATATTATATACCTCTAAAGGGGTTTATATTAATATATATAGCTAGGTACTAAAATAGTTATTTATTAGGGTAGGTAGTCTAAGCGCTAGTTGTTAGGGTAGTATAGTAGGGTAGAATTATATTAAGAGGAAAATAAAAAAGAGAGAAAATAGTATATAAAGTAGGGAAAATAGTAATTTCTATAGGTAAAGGTAATAGAAAAGTAGAATAGGTATAATAGAGAGGTTATTCTTTTAATAAGAGAATAGTTATTTTAATAAAGGGAAGGGTTTTCTTACTTATACGCTTTTAGCAGTAGCCTATTAGTAATAAGGTAGGTAGATTTATCTCTTACTCTAAACTATTAGTTACAGTAATTAAGTAAGGATAATAGATCTATAGATTTTATAGGGTAGTTATTTTTAAAAGGGTTTAAGAGGTTAATAGTTAGTAACTAAGTTATACTACTATTTATTAGGCTAAAGGCCTATACCTTAGGTACTAGATTATATAATATAACTTACTTAAATTCTCTATAGATAGATCTTCTAAAGTAGTAACCTTTATAGTTAGCTAAAATATCTATACATACTTAGCTATATCTACAGCTAAACTATACTAGTAGCTCGCTAGAATTAGCAATCTACTCTCTCTATCTATTTCCACATATTAATAACTATAGGATAATTTTAGTATGTATTATAATGTATAGTTAGTTCTATAGCTTATAAACATACTATTACTTACTTTTAGTAACTAGTTTTACCTATACGTTAATTAATAGCTTAAGTAGTAGCATTTTATAGTGCTCTAGAAAGTAGCTTTAGGCCTAAGCATTAGTTCTAGAGTAGAAGTTATACTCTATATACCTACTAGACAGGTAGTAGTAGTCTTTATACTTATTAATAAACTATATATTAACTATATTATAATAGGAGTTATTAATGTAGTAGTACCCTTTCTTAGTGTTAGACTAGTTAAGTTCTTTAACGTTATTATTAGGGATACCTAGCTCTATTATAGGGTTAGTAAAGAAGGTTTTATAAATATTATATCCTTTATCTTCTATAGTTTATATAGCTATAATATTAATAGAGCTACTATTATCTATAACTAAAATAATAAGGTCTTTAGTAGTATTATTAGCCTAGTCCTTAGGTATATACTAATAAAACAGTTTATCCCTAGGTTACTTTAGTCTTAATAACCTATCTTTAAACTAAGGTAGGGCTGTTCCTTTATCCTCCTAAACAGTATATATAAGGAGCTTTTAACCTTAGTTATTTTAGAGAGAAGGCTAGTAACTAGATTAGACTAGGGTAGCTTATAGCTTTATCTTAGTAGATTTATTAATATTTTAGCTATAGCGCTAGCAAAAGTTTAGCCTACTTAGAGTAAATAATTTAGCTAATAGCTAGGTTTAAGGTATTAATGTAGGCCTATAGTTTTAGTAGATTAGATCCTTCTATAATCTATATATATAGTTTTACTACTACTTTTTACTTTTATAGTAAAGTATATTAATAAAGGCCTTTTAGTCTACATTAGGATTAGGCTATTCTATACTAATAATTAAGGTTATATCTATTTTGTTATATATAATAGCTAAGAGCTATAAATCTAGTTCTTCTATAGCCTTAGCTAGGTAGATAACTTTAGCTACTTAAGTATAAATATTAACCTAATTAATAATATTATTAAGCGTATAGCGCTAACAGTAAAGATATAGCTTTACTTTATTATAAGGGATTTTAAAGTATTTAATTAGTAATTCTTTCTAAAGATTAAGAGCCTAGGGCTTATATCTAAGTTAATTTTAAATATTAGGGCTAAGATTACTGCTATACTATTTAATAGCTATACCTAATAGGTAGTATTATAGGTTATTAACTAATAGTACTTTATAGTTATTTCTAAGGCTAATATAGTAATTAATTATATTAATAAACATAAAAACTTCTTACTATATTACCTTAGTTCTATTAGTATATTAGTAGTCTTTATCTTTAGTATAAGCTAGGGGGTTAAACTATCTAATATTATCTACATAGAACTAGTTAGTTTAGAATAATACTAAGGAGCTTTAAAAGTTAATTAACTATTAGAGCTAGTCTTATTTAAGTATAATAAAGTTAGTAGGGGATTAGCTAGGATAGTAATACTATACCTATAGTTAAATTAGTAGAGTAAGACTAAAGGTTTAGTAGGAGGGGGTATCCTAATAGCTATACCCTTAAGGATAGAAAGGCTAAAAAGTAGTACCTTACTAGATTTCCTCTATAGTAGTAGAGTTATATAAAAGGCTTTTACCCTTAGAAGAGGATAGCTACTTATAACTAGTATTATCTTAGCTAGTATCTAGAGGAGAGCTTAGCGCTAGAATTAAGGTAGGGTTTACTATAATTAGTAACTATTTAATAGAGGATATTAATCCTAATTTATTAGATATATACTACCTTTTTATATTTATAAGTTCTATAGTAATAGATAATAGTATAATGTCTTTTAGAAGTAGTATAGTAGGAAGTCTATATTTAGCTACCTTAGTATTATAGTAATAAATAAACCTAGCGTTAGTTTTAATCTAGTACTATAGGAAATCTTTTAGGTAGGTAGGTATAGTAATCTATCTTAGTATTAGCTTAGTCTTAGATTATATTATATAATAGACTTAGGTTTTAATATCCCTAGTATATAGTCTAGGCTACTAGTTATAGATAAAAGCTACTTATATTATTTCTATAGTAATCTTAGCTAGCTTATAGAGGATAAGTAATATAATCTTTTTAGCTTTAGTAAGGTACTAGTTAAAAAGGTCTATTTTTATTTCTAAGGTAGTAATAATATATAGAATTAAGATAAGGTTAGGTAACTATTATAGGCTAGCCTAGATTACTTAAATCTAATAGGGGGTTAGTAAGGTCTCTATTATATCCTTTAGTTCTAGGAGGAATAATAGTATCTCTAGTCTAAGTAAAGGACTTAGTCTAAATAATAGACTTTTTAGCTTATATTAGGAACCTTACCTTAGGTTAGAAGGCTTACCTTATATTAAGAGACTATTCCTTATATTAAGAGGAATTTAAAAAGTATAACCTCATAAAGTTATACTACTATTTAATATACTTATAGAGTATAGGGGTTATTACTTACTAAAGGTAAAGTTATAGGTATAAATAAGAGTTATAAAGAAGATATCCTTCCTAAGAAATAGGGAGGACTAGCTATATAAGTATTATAAGTATAGCTAGCTAGGCTCCTAAAGGTATAGCTATTTAATTAGTTATACTATTAGTAGTGTATACTATCTACCTATCTACTTTAATAGCTATTATTATAGCCTTCTATACACAAAGGGCTAGGTAAGGCCTTATTTAGGTAATTAGTAATACAATTACTAATAATCTAAATTAAGGAGGAAAGGAAAGGAAAAGGGTATGCATTACGCTTAGGCACTACGCCTTTTATGCGCATGCATACAGCTCGCTTAATTTAGTAGTAAGCATAGCCTAGCTATAATTATCTAAGGCATAGCCTATAATATATACCCCTCCCTCCCTCTTAGCTAGAGTAGAAAATCTATAGTAGTTAGAAATAGAAAAACCCTAACTATACTATAGCCTAAGTATCTACTAGCCTATATTAATTTTATTATAAGCTATAGGTTATAAATCCCTCTCTTCCTTCTTTTAGCTAGCCTTCTAATTAATAAATTATATATTAAATATATACCTATTAGTATACCCTCTTTTTACTCCCTTACTACTTAAATAACTACTAACTTTACTTATTTATTTAGTTTAAATAAAAATAAAGAAATAGCTATAAGTAGGGTAAGTATTATAAAGGTTATACCCTATACTAATTAAGTATATAGCCCCCTACTCTTAGCCCCTCCCTAGAGGGCTCCCCTACTATCCTTACCTCTATTAAGGCTGCTAACTCCCCTACTACTACTCTTAATACTACCCCTACTACTCCCCCTATTACCCCTACTACCTAAGTAGTAGAGATTATAAGTAGTATACCCTCTTTATATAAGTTAAGAGCTAATTAGTATATTAAAGAAGAAAAATAAATAGGCTTATAAGTTAAGTAATAATAATTTATTAGTCCCTAAGACCTCTACCCCTAAGACCCTAGCTAAGTAGTATAAATGCATTAAGTATACTAGCCTCTAGGCTATCTCTTATGTCTAATATACTAACTACCTTTTAAAAAAGGCTAGTGCCTCCCTTTACTCTAAGGAGCCCACCTCTAGTAAGTACTATACTAACTATATATATAGTAGCTATACCTACCTCCCTCCTATTTATAAGATCTTTTTTAGAGGTATATAATTAGTATATTAATCCTAAGTAGATCCCTAAATACTCCCTACCTCTCTACTAAGAGATAGTAACTACTACCCTTACTATTATTATAGTACCTATAGCCTAACTTAGTAGTCTTATAAATTATACTTTTCTTATACTTTTACTACTTATATTTACTATTTATATAGGACTAGTGCTATTACCTTACTACTAAGGCTTAGAAAGCCTTAGTAAAAGAGGACTAGTCCTAGGTTTTAGTATAGACTAAAGCTAAAGCTAAGGCTTATTTATATAAGAGGTATACTAGCTCTACTAATATAGCTATCCCTACCCCTACCCCTACTCCTACTACTACTACCCCTAAGCTATACTCTATCTAGGCTACCTCTACTACTACTCTACTTACTATCCCCTCTATTATTAAGGTTATAGTACCTAGTAAGGCTACTCCCCTAGGAGGTCTTTTAGCTAACTAGGCTAAGTACCTTATTATAGCCTATAAGTATATTACTAACTTATTAGTATCTATAAGTATATAGTTACTATAGTAGTTCTATATTTACTAATATTTTAAAGTTTATTACTATAGTTTATATAAACTATAAGGAGGCTACTACTACTACTACTACTACTACTACTACTACTACCTCTACTAATAACATTTCTATTATATTATAAGGGATACGCCTTATATACTCCTATATACTTTTCTTTTATGCTATTATTACTACCCCTACCTATAGGCATTAGTTTTAGAATTTTTAGCTATAGGTTAGTAATAATATTATCTTTACTACTCCTCTATACTCCCTATTATTATTATATATAGGCTAAGTCTTTATTATAGTTCTTAATAGGGCTATATTTTAATTTATAGTTATTAAGTACTAAAATATGATTAATAAGCTCTATAGGCTTCTATATAAGCTCTATAAACCCCTCCTATTAAATTAGCGCTTAATATGTCTTTAAGCGCCCTTAGCAGTACTATTTAGCTGCTAGGATCTCTACTACACACTATTCTTACTTACTATCCTTAAATATTAGCAGTAGTTACTTATCTATTACGCTTTACTTAAGTAGGGGGTCTAAGGCTACTCTTTAGAGTAGGTTAATGTAGAAACAGTTATAAATACTACTAGGTATATTTAGCTTAATAATGAGGGGGCTTATAATTTTTATTATAGTATACTTACTATAGAGCTAATTAAGCTTTTAGTTTAGTCTTAAGGAGTAGTAGTTATATAGGTTAAGCTAGACTTTATTACTAAGCTTAAGCTTTTTAGTAGCGCTATAGCGCTTATTAGTAGCTTCTTCTACATACTACTAAGTTACTACTATAGTAGCTTATACTATATATATTACCTCTATTATTTAATTAATAAGCTTATTAGCTGCCTTCTCCTATATATCTAATAGGGGCTTAGTTTCTATTACTGTAATAGAGTCTATATAATACCTATAGGTAAGAAAGAAAAGGCTTATACCTATTATAGATACTATATAATTATTAATTACTAACTATATAACTAGTAACTATTATACCTAGTTACCCTATAGGTAGCTTATATAGGTATAGAGGATAGCTTAGATCTCTTAATTAAACTGTTTAGTAGTTCTATTACTCTAGGGGTAGTAGATAGTACTTAACTTCTATACTACCTCTATAAGCTTATAGAAGCGCCTCTAAAACCTACTTATCTAGTTACTTCCTCTATTACTAATAATACTCTTAAGTATACTATAGAAGTAGAAGTAGTACTAAAGGAATCTCTTAGTATAGGCTTTAGCTTCTATAGTATCTATTACCTCTAGGGTTACTATCTTCCCTAGTTAATTAGAAATAACCTATAGGAAGTATACTTTTATTATACCTAAGGGTAGTAAGTCTATAATAAAGTCTATTAAGAGGTTACTCTAAAGGTACTCTAGGATCTTAAGGGGTTATAAGTAGCCTCTTTTTATATAGCGCTATACCTTATTTTACCTATATATATTACAGTTATAGATAAAATAGTATACTACTTACGCTTAGCTAGGCTAGTAGAAACAGTATAAGATAATTTTAAGTATACTATTATAGCCTAGGTAGCCTATTACTATAGAGTTATAGCTCTACTAAATTAACTTTATATAGAGCTTATTAAGGGGAGAGTTAGGGTTACTGTTACCTAGGACCTATAGTCTCCCTTACTAAGTAAGACGCCTAGCGCTATTAAGCGTATAGTCTATAATTTATATATAAGCCTTAGTCTCTATTAGTAATATATAAGCGCCCTCTATAATAGCACTATAGATATACTATAAGTCTTTATCCTTATCTTATATTACTTCCTATATCTACTAGAGGCTATTATCTTTAAGTATTTAGGTTCTTAGAATTAATAGTAAGTTAATATATAACCTCTATATTATTAGTGTTAGAGGTATATTATTAGTAAGCACTATCCCCTCTAGAATAGCCTTATTAGGAATTACTTAGATAATATAGCCCTACTTACGTTTATTACTTTAATTTACTAGTATATCTTATTCCCTATATAATAGTATATTAGGAATACCTATAAGTTTACCTAGTTAATAAGTAATATAAAAGTTATACTCTATAAGCTTTTTAGCCTATTAACTTTAGCGCTTTATTAACTTCTACTTAGTTATAAAGTACTTAAGGGACTTATAGTTAGTAACTATATTAAAAGGCTTATTAGTACTATAGAGTTTAGCTTACTAGGCTTTTAGGTACTCTATAATAGCTAATAACTCCTTATTATATATAAGGTAGTTATATTATATAGCTATAAGCTTTTAGGAGTAAAAGGTAACTAGCTAAAGCACCCTATCTTTTATTAGCTATATAAGTATACCTCTTAGTATAAAGCTAGAGTAATCTACTTCTACTATAGTCTTAGTAGCTAGGTTAAAAGCCTAAAGAAGGGGGGTATTAGTAAATAGCTTTTTAAGCTTATTAAATATACTCTACTATATCTTCCCCTACTTAAAGAGGGTACCCTTCTTTATAAGTGTATTAAGTAGCCCTACTACTACTATATAGTCTTTAATAAATATATAGTAATAGTTTATAAAGCTAAGGAAGCTATATATACTCTTAACGCTTATTAGTGTAAGCTACTTATAGATAGTATATACTTTCTCTAGGTTAGTAGAGACTCCTTTACTAGCCTCTAGGATAAAGCTAATATATTTTACTTTCTTTATTAAGATATTACTCTTAGTTACATTAAGGCTTAAGCTAGCTATATAAAGCATATAGAAGACTTAGTATACCTTATTCTTATAGTCTTACTTTAAGCTATTAAAGTATATAAGAATATTATTAAAGTATACTATAATAAAGTTATTAAAGTATTCTTATAGTATACTATTAATAAATTACTACTAAGAAGTAAGCGTATTAGTTAGCCTAAAGGGGTAGATAAGCTATTTTAAGAGCCTATAGTATATTTAAAACGCAGTTTTTAGCTTATTACCCTCTATAATACATATCTTATAGAAAGCAGCTACTATATTAACCTTTATAAACTATTTTATAGACCCTATATACTATAGTATCTTTAAGATAAGTAGTAATAGGTATTAGTCTTTCTTAGTAATAGTATTAAGTATATAGTAGTTATAATAGAAGTATAGTTTACTACCTAGCTTATAGATAAAAAGGATAAGTATACCTATAGATAAGCTACTTATATAGATAAATCCTAAGTCTAAGAGCTCTTAGAGTATATTTTTAAGTATAAAGAGCTCTTTATATAATATCCTATAGAGCAGTCCCTATAGTAATAGCACTTCCTTACTATTAGTATCTATCTTAAGTTTAATATAATAATTAGAGCTATCTTAATAGGACAGGAGGTCTATTAATGTCTTTAGGTTAAAGAGGTCTCTAAATTTATTACATACCTATTAAGGTAGTATAGTAACTATAGTAGCTTACTTAGCCTCCTTAGAGGTCTTTAGCTATAGGGCTTTCTTAATATTAGCTAAGCTAATAGCTATAATCTACCTAAAAGTAGAGGTACTATAATATTTATCTTATTACTTATTAGTAATACTAGCGTTATATAGCTCCCCTATAACTCTATAGGAAGCCCTTCTATTACATACTACTCTATAGTAGATTACTATAAATAATACTGCCTTTAAGATATATACTTCTTATATTTAGTATACTCTTTTAGACTCTTATTATCTAACTAAGTAGAGTATAAGGCTAGCCTTACTATAGTAGACTATCCTTTTTACTATATTATAGACTACTTTATTATCTTCTATCTAAGGCTTACCTAGGAAGATATCTATATTAAGGCTATATACTAAGTATATATAGACATACTTCTAGAAGCTATAAAAGTTAAAATTAAAGACTATAACTCTATTAGCTTCTATCTTAGCTATACTATCTATAAACCCTTTTAAGAGTATTTTATATTAATTAATATATAGTAAGTATAATTAGTATATAAAGTTATAATTAACTATAGTATAAATATTATACTTAGTATTAATTAAGGCTTTAGTAAGTAGTCTTTTATTAACATAGGCCTCTACTAGTACTACTAGCCTACTTATTTTCTAAGTGTATTAGAATTCCTTCTACCCTATATATTCTTTACTTATTAGCTTTAAGGCCTAATTTTATCCTAGAGCTAGTCTTTTTCTAACTTAGTCTCCTTATTACTACTAGAGGTAGTAGTATAGTCTATATTATCCTAGGGTTATACCTTTATCTTAGCTACTATATATATTACAGAAGCCTTCTTATACTCCTTTAATAGGTAGTTTTAGGCTAAGTAGCTAACCTTATTATAGTTATAGTAGGTATATATTTCTTTATATATTTTCTACTTCTTTATATTAGCCTTTAGGGCTATAGCTCTTATAGAGCTAGTTATTAGGGTATTACTATTAGAGTCCTTCTTTTTTATTACTAGGTATATACTATATAAGTATTATTACTAATAGAGATCCTCTACTTTCTATATTATATAACTAATTACTAAGACTATATTAGAGAAGCTGTTAGGTAATATAATAGTAATAAATATACTCTTAAGTTATAAATTAAGTATATAATATATAAGTATAATTTATATATTAGCTACCTAGCCTCCTATACTAGCCTTAGCTAGAATCTACTTAAACTAAAGGTAAAAGCTAAAGAAGGTCTTATTTTCTTTTATATAGATACTTATAAGTATAGTAGCTACTTATACCTATATAATTAGGTTACTAAAGGTATAGTTAAGGTACTCTATAAAACTTATAATATTATAATTACTATTCTAGCTGCCTTACTTATAGTATATAGCTACTATCTATTAAGGGTTAATATTAAGGTAGGAATAGATAAAATACTAGGCTTTATAGTTTAAGGTAAAGAATACTATATTAATCTTAAGCTTATTATATATCTAATAAGCTAAGGATAAGTAGTACTTATATAACTTAGTAAACTTTAGGAGACTTAGTAGTTACTTATACTTAAAGTCTATAGATATATTTATTATAGTTAGAGCTACTATTAGGGCTAGAGGTAGTAGCTAGGCTATATTAGCAGTTATAGTATCTATAAGGGTCTATATCTATATTACTAAGGCAGTAACTATTTACTTAAGAGCTACTATATAGTTATTATTTTATACTAGTAGGCTTATAGGTTATATATCTTACGCTAGAGGTATATCTAGTATAATAAAGTAGTTACTTATTATACAGTATAATTAGTAAGGGTAGAGAAAGAGAGTTTAGATATATAAAGGGCTAGGTAAGGCCTTATTTAGGTAATTAGTAATGTAATTACTAATAATCTAAACTAAGGAGGAAAGGAAAGGAAAAGGGTATGTATTACACTTAGGCACTACGCCTTTTATACGTATACACGCAGCTCGCTTAATTTAGTAGTAGGTATAGCCTAGCCATAATTATCTAAGGCATAGCCTATAACACTATAGACTATATCTATAGCTTTTACATTAGCCCTTCTATAGGCTATATCTATAGCCTTTACATTAGCTATTCCTTAGCTAATCCTTAGGTGTATTATTCTTTCCTTAGGGATAATAGGTTTCTAATACTAGTTTAGCTACCTTATTCTCCTAACATAAGCCCTATTAAGAATCTATAGAAATTATTAAAGGAATATATTATAAAGCAATACCCTTACTTATCTAAGCTTCCTAAGTTAGAGGATATAATGTACTAGCTAGTTAATACTATAATTATAGTATAGGATAATGTAGAGCAGTTATTAATAGATAACCTAATTAATAGTATACCTAAGAGAATTAGGGTACTCTATACTGTAAGAGGGTAGTATATAAAATATTAAGTAGTATAAACTTAATGTAAATATCTTCTTATACTTATCCTAAATTTAGGTATAGTTACTTTAGTTATTTTAGAATAGTTACTTAATTAAATTAGTAGACAGTTTCACTATAAATGCTGATTTTTTCGTTAGGGTAAGGTTTACCATTTTTAATTCGACACCACTGTAGGTTCTCTCTCGCGCTAAGCCATGTTGGGGAGAGAACTTGATGGGAAAAGACGCGAGAGCGTTAGACCTCGCTACTTTTGGAGTCAAGGATAGGATAGGATAGACTGATTGGACTGTTCCTTTGTGATGTTGAAGCCCAAACGGTCGGAACGACGGCGGTTCATTTGCGAATGCGACTTGTCGCGAAGCCATGGATTTCTCAAATGGCACTGTGAAGGCTCAAGAAGGCCCCTTGGCCGCAACTTGGAGATCGAGAACGGAACGAGCGACCAGGAAGCAACTGCTGGTAGGGGGGGGGGGGGGGGGGGGGG
>PJEX01000327.1:37696-54981 GCA_005350895.1 Colletotrichum tanaceti | reverse complement strand
GGGGCGGAAGGGCTCGCGGAGATGGAGAGGGGAGGGGGGAAAGATGGGATATGAGGGGACCGACTTGGGTAGAGAGTGCCAGCATCTCCGAACACCACCCGGACTTCAAGTATTAATACGCATCCAGTCCCGCGGTCTCTCTCTCTCTCTCTGGTTTTTATGTCCCTTCAACCGTTGTGTTCACATCTCCCAAGCCCCCCCCACACGTCTCTACTTCTTCCCCTTCTTCTTCTTCTTCTGGCCTTTCTTCAGCAAGCCAGCTAAAGGAACGAACCGACGCTTCATTCGTGCGAGAACATCCCCTTGTCTTCCCCCCCCATCACCTTCAAAATGGCTGGTGGCGGCGTCAAGAAGCCCATCAACATCTTCAATCTCGGAGACCTGGGTGAGCCCAAGGGCGTCTTCAACTGGCGGCTATGGTTCGCCGTCATCTCCTTCGGCCTCATGGGTGCCGCCCGCGGTGTCGATGAGGGCCTCATCTCAGGTGCCTTTGGCTCCAAGGATTTCCAGAGGTTCATCCACTACGAGACCTACAGCGAGGTCGAGCGGACCAACATCAAGGCCAACGTCTCCGCCATGGTCCAGCTGGGCTCCGTCGCCGGCGCTCTCTTGTAAGTTTTCCTCCTCGTGTCTTTTTTTCTCTTTGGGGTGTTCCTCTATCAAGAAAGCAGCAATGCTAACCGCGCGTCATTCTTCAGTGCTTTCCTCATCTGTGACAAGATCGGCCGTATCTGGGCCACCCGCCAGCTCTGCGTCGTCTGGATCATCGGTATCGCCATCTTCATGGCCAACAACGGCTCCCTCGGCGCCGTCTACGCCGGCCGCTTCATCGCCGGCCTCGGCGTCGGTCAGACCCCCGTCGTCGCCCCCGTTTACCTCGCCGAGATCGCCCCGGCCTCCATCCGCGGTCTCTGCACCTGCGTCTTCACCGGCTTCGTCTACCTCGGCATCGTGCTCGCCTACTTCACCAACTACGGCTGCCAGATCCACCTCGGCGACAACACGCACAACCGCTGGCTCGTGCCGACCTCGCTGCACATCATGTTCGCCGGCATCATCTTCATCCTGACCTTCTTCCAGTACGAGTCCCCCCGCTTCCTCGTCAAGCAGGGCAAGATCGAGCAGGCCACCGAGACCATGGCCCACCTCCGCCACCTCCCCGTCGACCACGACTACGTCACCCGCGAGATCTACAACATCCAGCACGCCCACCACGAGGAGCTCGAGGCCAGCAAGGGCGCCACCTGGTACGGCAAGGTCAAGGAGCTGTTCCTCGTCCCCAGCAACCTGTACCGCCTCTACCTCTCCACCATGGTCCAGTTCCTGTCCCAGTGGTCCGGCGCCGGCTCCATCACCCTCTACGCCCCGGACCTGTTCAAGATCCTCGGCATCGAGGGCCAGAACGAGTCCCTCCTCATCACCGCCGTCTTCGGCGTCGTCAAGCTCACCGCCGCCGTCCTCTGCGCCCTGTTCCTCGTCGACGTCATCGGCCGCAAGCGCGCCCTGCTCACCGGCATCACCCTGCAGGCCGTCGCCATGATCTACGTCGCCGCCTTCCTGACCCACGTGCCCCTACTCGGCGTCGACGACTCCTTCAAGCTGCCCGACCACCTCGTCGGCGTCAGCAAGGGCGCCATCGCCATGATCTACGTCTCCGGCTTCGGCTGGGCCCTCGGCTGGAACTCCATGCAGTACCTCCTCACCGCCGAGCTCTTCCCCCTCCGCGTCCGCGCCCTCGCCACCTCGTGGGCCATGACCCTCCACTTCGCCAACCAGTACGGCAACAGCCGCGCCGTCCCCAACATGCTCGCCTCCACCGCCGTCGGCGGCATCTCCCCCATGGGCACCTTCTGGTCCTTCGCCGCCATCACCCTCATCGGCGGCGCCTGGGTCTGGTTCTTCGTCCCCGAGACCTCCGGCCGCGCCCTCGAGAGCATGGACCGCCTGTTCGAGCTGCCCTGGTACAGGATCGGCCTGTACGGCAACAAGGACGCCGAGGAGAGGGACATTGTCTACAACGAGAAGCAGGATGCCGCCGAGGCCGTGCTCGGAGACGCCGAGCACGCCGAGAAGAAGAACGCCCACGTCTGACAAGGTGCGATGGGAGGAATGGGATGAACGAGGAAGAAAAAGAGAAGAAAAAAAAAGGGATGCTAGAGGCATCATCCTAACGGCCGAAAAGGGCATATAATGAATGCAATATACCCAATAATGATATGATTTTAATGTTACCTCGCCGATGATTCATCATCCTTTTGGTCTGCCTCTTGCTTTTTCATTCGTGTGTTGTGAACAAACAACCAACTGTCTTGATGTTGTATTGTTCTCATCACGGACTCGTCATCTGCAGTCAAAACTATACCCAACCCCAGTGTGAAGTTCCTTGCCATCACATAGAGCACGTGTGAGATGTCAACAGCAAGGCAAAAACGCTATAGTAGACTTGTTGGCAATCAGCTAGTTCAGCCAGCGAGGTACGCGCAGCACTCGTGGAGACAACTTCAGGCCAGTTCACCTCGATCCACATCGCGCGCAACACCCCGCCCCCAATCACAAGAGCACCTTGGCCAGATGCGCCGTCGCTTTCTCGCAGTTCCACTCCACAAGAACACGTTCGTCGGCCTCCTCCACCTTGGCCCTTACGAAAGGCTCCATCGCCCTGACTTCTCGTGCAGGCAAGAGGCCCAGCCTCGCCTTGTGGTCCCCATCCTCGTTGGGCCCGAAGTAGGCCGGATCCAAATACCTCCAGAAGAGACCATCGAACGACCAACTCCGCCGGGCCGCGAAGTTGACCATCCAGGACCTGGTGTCCCAGCTCTCCCGCATCCGCCGTGCCAGCGTCTTGACGTCTCCCGCCCCCGCCCCCGCCCCCGCCAAAGGAGTGCTCGCCGCGTCTTTGACGACGGCGACGGCTCCATGGCCGGTCAGCTTCCTCTCCTCATCCTCCAGCACGCGGAGGAACGTTTCCAACCGCGGCTCGTACGCATGCATCCACATCTGATATCCGCCCTCCCACCAGTCAGGCTCCCCTAAAAGGAGCCACCAGGGCGGATCAAAGGTGAACTGCGATGGTGCCACGTAGGCGAACTCCCAGTCCACGACGGCAACGACGCGAAGGTCTCGGTCGATCAAGACGTTGGACGGACGGAGGTCTTCGGACCAGAGCCGGAAGGTGCCGTCCGGATCTGGGTTCCCCCCCAAGCCGGCGGCAAGCCGCCCCTCGGCCGCGAGCTTCCGAAACAACTGGCGGGCTACGTACTTGTCGCGGGCGTCGTCCTCGTCCTCGACGGCGTCGTTGTGCTGAAACGCCAGCTGCGCCAGGTGCATGTCGACCAGCGCCGAGTACCACTCGTTGGCCTCCGTGTAGGTCTTGGACGGCAGCACCCATGGAGGAACGCGTGCGTGGTCGATCAGGGAGTTCATGTTCTGGATCAACGGCCGGCCCTCGACAGAGATGGCCCCGTCGTCGTCCTCGACCAGAGAGCCGATTCGGGGAAAAGTCAAGGTGGACAGCTGCAAGACAATGTTGGCCATCTGGCGGAAGAGGAACTCTAGCTTCTCCTCGGATATGTCGGGATCCAGCCTGTGACTCTCAGCAATGCCGCGGCTCGGGTCGTTCAGAGCATGCGACATGGTCTGGTCGTGATTGACAAATTCCATGATGATGAATGGCCCCAGCCCAGTCGGGTTTTCGGCGGCAGTCCCATAGTGGTAGACACGCGGCACAGGGATGGTGGTGTGGGCAGACACGTAGCGCATCGTGGCCACCTCATACCTGACCTTCTCCTCGGGAAACTGAACGATTCCTGCCATTCTAATGTCAGCAGTCTTGACCACGCATCCTATCCCATAAATCCTAGTCAAGTGCGGCCGCCGTTGGGGGCCCGTCACATACCCTTGGAGGGGACCCTGAGCGCTGCTGACGAGCCGTCCTTGTACTCGAGACGATAGAAGATGTTGTATCCTCCCATGATGGGTTTGTGCAATTCTACGGCCTCGCCCGGCCTGTGTTTCAAGATGAAGGTGCCGATGGCATGGTACGTGGCCTTGTTGTGGAGAGTCGCTTCCCATTCATCGAAGGTCTCATCGCTTCTCTCCCAGGCGAGGTCGTCTCTTGGTTGGAGCACGAGTCGAGGTTTCGGTGGCATTGAGAGAGAGAGAGAGAGAGAGAGAGCGGCGCTGGGAGTGCTGCCGAGTCGTGGGGTCGGGCCGGGCCGGGCCAGCAAGAGGAATTGCCGAGGTGGAGGCGAAAAGAACGGGGAGGACGCGATGATGAGTGGTGGATGGTGGTCAGAGGCAAGGAGGACGGAGGAGGCCTGAGGAAGACGTTGGAAGGGAGGAGGACGGATGTACCTAGCAAAAAGCGGGGGCACCGGCTGGGCACCGGCCGGGCCAGCCCGGTGCAGTGCGGTGCAGTGCGGTGCAGGCTCTTGGGTCAAACACCACCATCAAGGAGAAGGACAGTGCTCCATGGGACGGACCAACAACACCAGCAGGTCTGCTTAGACGCGCCCCAACGCTTCGCAGCGAATGTTGTTTGCAACCAGACCGACCATGCATGATGCGACTTGATTGCACCTTCAGGCTGGGATGTACCCAAGCCACTGACATGGTTGTTGTCTTCTCGGCCGAGCACTTTGACTCGCGAGGCGGAAAAAGGCGGGGGGTCGGAAAAGACGGAAAAGACGGAAAAGCGCACCAGACGGGCAGGCCTCTCGGGGGTGCTTGTCTCCTTGTCTTGTTCCAAACCATGCGGCTTGAAACTTGAAACTCTTCACGGGAGACTACAACGTAGAGAGGATGACAGGAGAGGAATAGAGCGTTGGACTCTAGGGTCGGGAGGCAGTGGTTGCCCTGTTTGATATCGACTCTTTGGACATGGATTTATTGGATTATCGATGGACCAAGGTTGCAGCGATCTTCAACACTGCAACTACTCTCTCTCTCTCTCTCTTTCTCTGCTCCATGCAAGGATTTTGAGGTATTGCATAGGCAGTACCATTAGGATGCATTGTAACTTGCAAGTTCGAGATTGTTTTGAACACTGCTTATAATTACACAGTAAGAAGCCCAATGAGAATAACAGATAGAAGAGTGTAATTATTCTAACATTCCGCGAAGCATATAGACGTAGAACTAGAGACCAGCGTTGTGATTCATGAAAGGCTCAGCTCTCAAAGGTCTGTTCCAGTAAGAATCATCACCACCAATGTAACACAAATACAGCAAAGGCGAGACACAAAGCACATATTGACTTGACAACAGATGATGTGATGATCGCCGGCTATTCTACATACAAATTTGGAGAGCTACAACCAAGTTATCTGGCAACTTGGACGAGGCCTTGAAACAGATCTCCGACTAGCAGGTTGCATAGCTTTAACATGCCGAGTTTGATTCGTCCACTGAAGTAAGCACCCTGTATTGACATGCCTTGTTGTTTTCCTGGAGAGTCTCCGGAAAGATCAACCTGAGATCAACCTGCTTCCCCAGCAGTGGTTGGGCTTGGCTCTCAATACATGCCGGATTCCTTGCACGGATCCAGGCGAATGCGACATCTAAACACATTTAGTTCCATGGTCGTCATTGTTTTCATGATCTGGTGCATTCTCTCCCATGTTGCTGCGAAGAAGTTGGCATTTTCGGGTCTGGCGGAACTAGAAATTACGATTGTCAGCATGCGCAACGCCGACTCAACTGCATCAGTTCCACAAGGCGGCTTACATGTCATCAGCGTATGTTCTGTCGATTTTTTTCATAGTGATACGTGGTTCCTTGCGGTTGTGGGAAGCACCCTGCGTCGCTGCATGCAGCGTCGATGATATTGAAGTCGTTGACAGGTTAGTAATTAACCAGTCGCAGGTTAAGAGAAGCGAAGAGAGAATCGAGACACGCAAGTGTAAAATGACCAACAGCAATCCAGACAGTCAGAGAGCGAAGCTGTCGACAGGAGCAATTGATACAGATCGGCCAACCTGTCAACTCTTCAACGACCTCACCATTCAACCCAGACAGACAGTGCGTTGCTAGCCAGTAGCAAGCCAACAACAAGCTTAAGGAAAGTACTGACATTCTGTTAGGTGTCTTTACACAGAGGTATCATTATACTATTATTTAGCTCTCTCTTCTTAGAAAGTAACCTCTTCAGAATTCTATTACGATTCAGGTAACAGACCGTAGGTCATTCGTCTGTGGCGGATAAAAAAAAAGAAAAGATTGTAGATGTATACACTCGTGCAAGTGGACAAAAGTGAACAGGCCCTAACCAGGGATCGAACCTGGGACCTCTCCCATGCGAGATGTCGAAGACAACCCTAAGGGAGAATCATACCGCTAGACCATCAGGGCAGACGTTGTTGTGAAGTCACAACTTGTTGGGATTGGGGGCCCGAAACCGAACCTATAAAGAATTCACAGTAGGGGTGGGGTCTCTAAAGTGGAGGTAGCCCACCTTGCGACAAAACTTCCAGGATCTTTTGAGATGTTGGGTTAAGAGTCTGGATAGGGGGTTTGGTGTCTGTTTGACTTTATTAGAAGCTGAGCAGATTGCTTACTAGTAGGGAACGAACTTGCACCTGTCTAGATGTTGCATTTAATAGCTATCTTCAACTGTTATCTTTGCTTGCCATAACACAAGCTCCCTAGTTAGAACTTAGTTACACCCTGATATATACGTCGTCAGTTTGCATTTAGATCTAGCAGCACGACTGTGCTTAGACGTCTGCTGCATTGCATTTGTTTATAATGATTAGAGATAGGTAAAGGGACCGTGTCTTTATGTAACAGGCTTCCAATTAACAAAGCATGCAGATGACATAAGATAAATAGTCGACGGCTTCGTTCATCAATGCTATTCATTTTCCATCTATGACTATCTCTAGCCACCTATACCGAAGTTGCTGCTAGAGTGTTGGAGGGCCCTTCTCTTAGCCCGCCTGTGTTCTTGTACTTGCCGCATCTATGCGCAATCACGATTAGTAAAGATGTTAGAGAAAGAACATATCTCTAGATCTTGGGAGCTCTGCTCTGGAACACTGGAAAAATTTCTTCGTATCTTTCTTTATCGAGTTTCGGTGGGCGAATACTGTAAATCCATGAATTTCCCCTCGATCGCTGTTCACGGTATCAACATAGCAGCTCCAGCATTAGAATTGGATAAACCTCGGTGGCTCGAGCTGCTTGTGTTGGGTGTAATATTGTTGATGTTTTTCACCACCTTACTAAAGTAGAGAGAGCTGCTATCAGTACTTCAAGAACCAGAACAGTCATGCCCGAAAGAATTTTTAATAACCTGGATGCTGAAGACATTCACTGCTGAGCATCATGGCGAGCCAAAGACGTGTGATGTAAACATTGATATTGTGCGGAGAGGTTTGCTTCAATTCATCGTCTGCTGAAGGACGAGTTGCCACCTATGATTTCTGGGTAAAGTGCAATCGTGAAACTTCAGGCAAGCAATCTTCTTGAACAAGTTCGGGCCTGGCAGTATACTGCACAGAAAAAGTCCGACATTGCACTATACGTTTGCTGTTACTACACCCGATCGAAGTGCTTTTGGTTGGCCCAGCGGAATGATTGTTTAGAGCTGGACTCGATTATTACGAGATCGGTATGTGACTTGTCAAGCGATGCTTTTGTGCGCCTCCAAGACCCTCTGTTACAACTTGCTTATAATTAGCATACTACATGAATCATAATCATGACTCCCAATTTCTGCACGCATGTGATGGCGACTGGAAGGAAATCCAAGTTGGCGTAATGTAGGCATTGTATCTTTAAGGGATCGCGTCATTTTGCAAGTCGAAGAGCAATGGTCTTTTGTGCGCTGCAGTACGGCGGCAGGTATCCTAGATGGACGGACTTGTAAGTTATGGCCGAGTCTGTAATAGAAACAACACCCTTCACAGGTGGAATTCACCACTAAGAGATGCAGTTTTCTCTAATTAATTAGCATCACCGATCAGTTCAAGCACGGAGTACTCAATGACCATGCTCATCATCTTGTCATGGATTGCTCCAAAGATTCCATCTCCAGGTGGAATAGGATGGAGAACAGGTCTTGGGGCTTTCTTTGTGGACGATGCTGCGTGAATCTCTTGGATGACGAATGACTTGGGTATCCCAGTGATAGTCTGTAGTCCTTTGGTACGTGCTTCTGTGGGTGAAGTCTTCATATGCTGATCTATGCCGGAACCAGACCGTACATCACGATACGTGCGACTCCAGTTTGAGCTAGTGTCTCTAGCATGAGGGCAATCATTTCTGGTTTTAAGGAATGATGATGTCGATTGCAATATCCGACGACAGACTTGGAAGGGCTGGGGAAGATTCTTGTTGCCTGACGACGGCCCAAGTAACGGGGCCAAGTTTAATATGTTCTTTTCAAATGTTGAGTAATCAGAAGCAGATCCTGACTGCTACTGGCAGTTCTTGACATCAATATTCATATCATCTACGGAGTACTTATCAAGCGAACCATAGTCTGGTCATTAATGTTTAGGCCTCGTGGGAACAGCCTCGGTGTATTCTCACAGCTGCGCGGTTCAAAGTTAGAAGATGCAATTTGTTTGTGGTAATACTAGAACAATGCGACCGAGCTTCCATGGCGACATGGGTGCTTCAAACTCAATCTGCCGCCATTTGCCTGCCGTACGCAGTTCGAGTCTCTTGCACGGCCCCGAGACAGAACTGTGTCCGCAGACTGCTGGTTCCGAAGCCGATGTCAATGTTGACTGCCGACGCCGAGCCCGCCTCCACTCGTGCGCCGACTGAATTATCTTCCCGAAACTCCCGGCCGCGAGTACGGTCCGTTCGGCGTTGCCTCCTGTTCCCTCTGGCCTTCCCGGACTGTTTCCAAGTTTTCATACAAAGTCGTCCTCCGACCAGCGGAATGTCAGATATATTGTATCATGTAATCCAGGGTGTTTCCGTACGGATCGCAACATGATTTTCTAGTCACGAGCGCGTTCATGTTTCAAAATTCACGCCCGGCGTACAGAATTCTACAAAGCTTTCCGCCAACCGCCAGGACTAACGGGCTTATTGGCTCGGAAGAAGAGAAAAGGATGGGAAGTCAAGCCTTTTTACAGACTTGCTTCATTCTTGACGAGTCGACGACAGGGGCTTGATGCCGGAGAGCCATAACTGGGATCAAACAGAAAGACCGAACGCTGCCTGTCGTATTCGAGCCTCCCCGCATTCATTACCGCCAAAACGAGGCAGTTGAGCTGCGATCGCTCCTACGCTCATGACAACAGTGAAGGCTGAATGTGCAAAATAACACCAGGTCGCAAGGAAAACTCTTTATTGTGAGCGTCAAACAACGTGCGGTCCACAGCAGCCCACCTGTGTAATATGAACGCCAAATCAAAACACAGACGGACAAGTCATGAACTCTAAGCGAGACCGTGGCGATGTCCACTGATCTCGGTCATGGGCAATATCGACCGACGTAGGCAGCAGTTGGGCGCGGCGAGGGACAAATTGTTGGACCTCAACCACGCGGAAGCTTCCGTGGCGAACCCAGAGGTGCTGTCGTTGACCGCCTCCTGTGAGCGATTTATAGACATGCAGACGTCCAAGGGCTCGCTCAGACTAGGGATCGGAGGCTCTGATCTTTTCGGCCAACGTACAACACAAGGAAGGGGTCTCATCAGCAGCAGTTCGTACGGAAGAGTGTATAGCATTAGTCACCCATCCACGTGAGCTTGTCTGTACACTATGCAGAACCATGGAAACCAAGAACCTGAGGACTGATGGAGGACGGAGACTCCGCTGATCCCTGACAACGGTAGGTAGTCATCTGCTGGTACCGACTGCCTGCGAGATCCAGACCTGCAAACCGCGCAGACCCCACACCACAATGCAAGGCTGTGGGTTTTCCCCTGTCTCGGGTGGGCTGCGAATATGAGCTTGTTGAGTTGCCGGGGATCACGGCGGGGACCGGCGAGAGACTATTTGTTGGTTCGTTCGAATCGGACCTTCGGAGTTAAGGGGAGGATCGGGGTTAACGGTGGCACAGGCCAGGTGGTTGACTCCACCTGGGTGAGCTGCCCCACTTCGGTGGGCAGCCTACCTACCTACTTAGCCTGCTCCTGCCGCAGACCCCTGCTTGTTGTTTTCCTTCCTTCCCTCTCTATAGCCAGTTTAGTTCACTAATAATTAAAGCTATTACTAACCCTAACGTTAACGTCCCTTTGCCTACTAACACTAATTAGTGGTTAAAAAACACCACAGATTAGCAAGGAAGAAGAGAGCCCTAGCAATTTAGAGTCCCTAGGGTTACTATAGTGATTTTTGCTGTCATTAAGTTAACTATAGAGATTAGCTTAAGGAAGTAGTTAGCTGTTATTTAGTTAACTATTAGTAATACCCTTAAGAGCATTATATTATGTAAAAACAACTTTACCTATTAACCTTATAGGATTTAGATCCTGCTTAACAGTAACTATTATTAATTCTTCTTTTTAACTTTACCTCCTTTTTCTCTATACTACCCTTTTCTCCTCCTCTATTAATGAATTTTTCCTCCCTCTTATTATACCCTTCTTTATACCTCTTTTTCCCTTTATAATAGTTAACTAGTTAACTACTAACTCTAGGTAATAGGCCCTTACGCCTAAGGGTATAATACTGTAACTCCTACCTATCCTAATAATCTTTATCCCCTATATTAATAATAAGACTTAGGGTAACTTTAATAAAGACCTTTCTACCTTATTAGACACTAAGAAAATTATATCCTACATTAGGTATACTATAGCTTAATAGGTTAATGCTAATATAACAAAAAGAGCCCTATAGTCCTACTTTACTAGTACTTTTAAAGGATAGACTATAGATACCTTTAATGTATCTAAAAAGATTGTGAGGGAGAGCTTAAGAGATATGCTCTATAAAAGAGGGGTATATATAGGAAGAGATAGAGAAAGCATTAGTTATAACCTCTTCCTATACCTTACCCTTAATAAGTATTATAAGTAGACTTATAAGGAGATTATAGAGGTAAATAAGACTAATAATGCCTTTAGAAAATAGGCTAAAAGTAATTTAACCTTCCTTATTAACATTACAGGATCTTTTAATCCCTTTTTCCTATTAATAAGAATACTACTAGGTTATTAATAAGATACTATAGCTTAGTATAAAGAGTACTAGAGGATAGCTCTTAAGAATACCTAGGGTATAGAGGATTTACTTAATAATACTGCTAACTAGTTTAAAAACTAGAGGCTATTTAACGATTAGTTAAAAAGACGCTAGTTAACGCAGTTCTTTAGAACTAATAAAGAAGAGGGTATTAATAAGGATGTTAATAATAAGGGAAGTCACTAGTCCTATTATTCACACTATAGCCCTAATAACTATCCCTAGTTAAGATTATTTAGAGATCTCTAACAATACCTCTCTACTAATACCTAGAAGTATAGAGGAGAGATATATAATATATTTAAGATTAAGTATGCTATCTTCTAGGATACCTATAAGAAGGTTAGTATCTCCCCTTAATTATACAGGACTGCCTTCTTAATAATACTCTACAGTGATATAGCTAATTTCTACTTTTAAAATATTACTAGGTTAGGAGTAATAGACTTCACTACTATATATAAGATAGTATATAACTACTTTAAGACCCCTTAACTTAGATAACAATATATAACTAAGTAGTATATAACTACCTTCTAGTGTATACATTAGGAAAACCCTAATAAGTTAAAAAGGGAAGTCCTTAACCTTCTAATTAAAAGGTTAACCCTAATCTAGAAGGCATTACTAAATAACATAAGCAGTAAAGAAGCTGTAAGGCTGCAGCTTATTAGTGCCTGCTAGGGAGTCCTAGAGTGTAAACTCTGCCTTTATAGCCTATTAGATACACTTATTAGAGTGCGTAACTAGCTACAAGCAGCTATTAATGTAGAGGAGTATACCTTAGCTTCTTAATAATATATTACTAACTAGCAGTATTATAGGTCTAGTAGGGATAACTGTTTTAGTAACTAAGGGCATTTATAAGGTTCCTCTACTTTATTAGGCAGCAGTTATAAGCATGCACTACCTACTAACAAGAAGTACTATATCTATTATAAGTATAGTTATTATTCTACATAACATACTATTAAGGAATAACATAATGCATTTATAAAGTTTAAGAATAATAAGTATATAAGAAACCTAACAAGAAGTAGCTTTATAACCTTCCTTATAAACTATAAAGGCTATAAGATTAGTGACTTAGATAAGGATAAAGATATCTAATAATACCTTACTAATGCTCCTGCTCCTATTAAAGTTACTACTAATAAGTCAGACATTAAAGGTAGCAGCAGTCCTTCTACTTTCTTTATAAGCACTACCTTCTTTATAAGTACTGCCTTCTTTAGTAAGACTAGCTTTAATAGAAAAGTACTTATTAATAAGCTAGCTAATTAGGCTATCTAATATTAATTAACTAAGGCTAATAAATATTATAAAGAGCCTACTTATAAGGCTTCTACCTTTATCCTTAATTAATACTCTACTAAAGTCTTCTAGGGTATCCTTCCTAATATAGGTGCTACTAACTTCTCTACTGCAGGCAAGAACTAAGTTATAGCTTTTTAATGTAACCTTAATAATAATATAAAGATTAATATATTATAGGCTAGGCAGGCTAGGGTTTAATTTAGCTATAGTAATACCCTTATATCCCTTAGTACTATTACAGTTAACACCCCCTTTAGCCTAATTAACTTTTATATTATAATAACTAATACCCTATTCCTTCTCTACCTATACGATATAGACTAACTGTTTATTAAATTTAATAATGTAGCTAATGTAATATGTTATAGTAGACTTAAGGTCCCTATAATCTAGAAATAGGGTTATCTATAGATCCTCTTTAGACTTTATAAGTATACTATTATAAGCTGCTACTTAACTAATATAGAACTTTATAGACTATACTATTACTTTAGATATCTATTAGTCTACTGCCTCTATAAGGTCCTTTATAAGGCTAGATATAATATAGAAATAACTGTAATTAAGTACCTTATAAAGGTATATTACTAATGCTAGATATATAGCAGTGCTCCCTAAAGGTTTAAGTTTACCCTTTGTAATAAATACTACTTTAACTATAAGATCTATATTAATGTTGTCTACCTTAACAGCAATATCCCTATCCTCTATATTGTTAACCTTGCTACATCCTTTAATGTAGGTTATTTCCTTTGCAATATAACTGTAAAGTCTGTATAGGAAGCTCTTTAAGCAGCCTAGATTGATATATACTAAGGACCCCTAGACTAGATTGTAGCTAACGCTAGGTGTAACTTTATTGCTAATAAGTTCTGCTAAGAGGCTAATGCAATAGCCTGTTAACTTAAGATTATACCTATAGAGGTATATTATAGCATTAGAAAGGTTAAGAGATACTACGCAATGCTGCGCTATACCTACATTATTATTAAGAATAACTGCCTGTTAATAAGTAAGGAAAATGTACTCTAAGCTACCCTTAAGGTAATTAACAATATAGCTAGACTAGATAGTATTATCCCTACCCTCTTTGTCTTTAGCATATACCTATAACTTATCTATAACTTAGTACCTTCTCTAGATATTATTATATATACTATTGCTATTAGAAAGGCTAGTAAGGCTATTAAGAAGCTTTACATAACATAAAAGGTTAATAATATGCTTATAATACATAATAGCCCTAACATCTTAGCCCTAAAGGTAGTAGAGATTAGATTACTTATATATGTCTAGCGTAAGAAAGGAGGTTAGTCTAGCCTATATATACTTATCTCTATTAATAGTAAGAATTATATTATTAATACTAACAGTATAAGAACCTTCTAATTAACTTTAGTAAAGCTATACTATATTAATCCTACTAATAGTAATAGTATCCTTAACAGCCTAGGTAATTTAACTAAGTAGAATTATAAGAATAATAACACTATATAGGATATAATTATTATTGCAAACCCTCCTTCTATAATAACTATACTACTTCCTCCTTCCCCTTAATAAAGCAGCTGCTAGCGTAAAACTCCTATTAACTAGGCTAACTTTCTTGCTAGTATCTTCCTTAGCAAGACTAACCTTAATGATTTTTCTATAGTTAGTAAGCTCTTTAAGATCTTCCTATCCTCTAGAGAAGAGGCTGACTTAGCCCTTACCCTAAAGCTGCAGAAAGAGGGCATTATTATAGCTCCTAAAGAACCCTTTAAAGAATTAACTAGCCTAGAGGTTATAGGTCTAATTAACTAAGGCGTATTTAGAATTATCCTATACAACCCTGCTATTCACTTAGGTATAAGAATCTTTAAATTACATATTGTTAATAAGGTAAAGAATAAGATAACTAATACACTATACAAAAAGTTAAAGCTAGTTATCTAAGGTTATATAGATAATAGCAAGACCTTAATTCTAACCTAATTACCTACTATCTAATAGGCTAGTTAATGTCTTATTCTTACCCTTACGCTATCACTTATAGCACTTAGATTTCTGCTATAGCTCTATAATATTACTTAAGCTTACACTTAGTTATAGTCCTAACTTAACTAGATAATCCTTATACGCCTGCCTATTTAAATCTACTCTTAACACCTAGAGGGGAGCATTATAGAAGTAATTAAACCTCTGTATAGTATTACAGAGGCTAGAACTTATTAGTAGTCTACCTACTATAGTTATTATAAGGTATAGCTAGAGATAGAGACCTCTATATACAACCTATGTCTTTTAGTATCTATAGATAACAGCACCTCCTTTAGCATTATAGGGATATAGACTAATAATACCCTAGGGCTCTTAGACAGCTTATTTAATGTTAAGGAGGATAATAAGCTTACTAAAGCAGCTCTTATAGCTAAGCCTAAGACTTACCTTGCTGTTAACATACCCCTCCTCTTTAATAGAGGTATCGTTGTAATAACACCTAATAGTATATTAATTACTTAGCGCTAGAAGGGCTAGGGAACTAAACTCTAGACTATTAACCTGAAATTGCCTACAGCTAAGTAAGAATATATCTAACAGAGAGCCTATAGTATATACATTATATCTATCTATTAACTAGAGGTATACTTTAACCTATCTATAGCTGCCTAGAAGCAGGATCCTACTAATAAGGATATTAAGAAACTTAACTAATGTATTAAGTAGTAGATAAGATCCCTTAATTGCAGCCTTACTTTTATGCCTATTAACTTAGTATCTATAAAGCTGTTTATTTTTATAGATAGTTCTTTTATAAATAACCCTAATATAACTTTACAGTTAGGTTATATTATTATCCTAGGTAATAAGAAGCTTTACAATAATTAATTTACCTTAATAGGTAATATTGTCTACTATAGCTTAACTAAGTTAAAGAGAGTTACCTAAAGTATCCTTACCTCTAAGATTTACAGTATAGTAGCTAGCGTAGATATAGCCTACGCTATCTCCTCTACCCTTAAGAAGATTACTAAGAAACTTAAGCTTCCCCCTATCCCTATAATTACATATACTAACTTATACTTACTATATAAGTACCTTATTAAGCTTAGCATAACTTAAGAGAAATAATTAATAATTAATATTATAGTACTCTAATAATTATATAAGTAATAAGAGTTATATAAAGTTAGGTAGATTTATAGTAATAATAACCTTATAGATATCTTTATAAAGTTATTACCTAACTAGGCCCTTAAGGGATTTATTACTACCTCTATAGCTAACATATAAATAGAAGGATAGGTTACCTAACTGTAAGAACTTTACTTAACTATATAATCTTAACTATAAGAAAAGCCTATAAGGCTAAATAATAAGAACCTTACCCTAACTATAAGAAGAGCCTATAAGGCTAGATATAAGGGAGATAGGGGATATTATAAGGGGGTATAGAGATTAATAGGATAGATAGATAAGCAGCAGTAAAAATACTGTTAAATAAGTATATATACCTTAGAAGCTTTAGCTAATAAGAAACGCCTGCAATTATAATATTATAAGCCTACCCTATCTATTACTAGTAACTATATAGCCTAGGGATTATAATAGTATATATAGAGGATTATAGAGGAAGAATAGAGGGACTAGGGATTATATAGGGACCTATAAAACTGTTATACTTTTCCTTTTATTACGTTTTTAAATGATTTAGGCTAATTTAAATAAACTAGATCTCTTGCATAAAATAGAGAGTTTCTAGTGTTAGTTTATTTAAATTAGACCTTTAGAGTTAAGGGGAGGATTAGGGTTAATGGTAGCACAGGCTAGGTAGTTAACTCTACCTAGGTAAGCTACCCTACTTCAGTAGGCAGCCTACCTACCTACTTAGCCTGCTCCTGCTGCAGACCCCTGCTTGTTGTTTTCCTTCCTTCCCTCTCCATAGCCAGTTCAGTTCACCGATAATTAAAGCTATCACCAACCCCAACGTTAACGTCCCTTTGCCTACCAACACTATTGAACTGATAAACCACAAGTTTCCCTCAACGTCCCGGTTCCATGCGGCCACCACGGACGGGCAGCGTTGGTATCGGAACGGAGCCCAGGAGAGGTGCTGCCCAATCAGCCAAAAGGCTGGCCGTCACAGAAGCGAGTCTGCTGGTTCTCGCCGCTTTTTCTCGTGTTCGAGGGGGCAACAGTCCCGGCCCTCAGTCTATCGTTTCCGTTTTCCTAGCGGAAAGATTGACTGAGCCGAAAGTAGTTGTCTCTGCAATGCTCCGTACAAATCTTGGCTAAAGTAGGCAATATGGGTGCGATGTGTGACAATGACATCCCTGACTCCCGAGTAAAGAAGCGAGGGGTCAGTTGTTGGCATTTAATTACCAGGAGCACTATCCGATAGATCTCGCCGGCTTGCCTCATGCTTCTCTCCCATGCCTTAATAATCGCTAAATCATAATTATTCCCGCACGATCGGATAAGTGAGCGGGTGGATCGGGTAGAGGCCAGGTCTTCGCTGACACGAACCGGCCACGAAGGTCGAAGTCGACGAGCGATGTCAACACTACCGGATCCCTCTCATGCCCCCAACAACATATAAAAAGACACACGAGGGCCGGGGAGCGCTGCCATGTTCCGAGATGTTGTCTACGATGAAGGCAGTCGCCTGCCCAGCCAGGGTACGGGTAACGGGAGGGAAAGGGGAGGAAATTCGGGAGGTTTGTCTGTGGGCACGTGGACAAGGGAAATCGTCCGAACTGGGATCGCCGTCATGCTTACAAGTTACATGCCACCGTCCAAGGTCGTCATGGCCCAACCAAAGGAGGGGGGGGGGGGGGGGG
>PJEX01000327.1:22419-37596 GCA_005350895.1 Colletotrichum tanaceti | reverse complement strand
GGCGCTTCATGATGGATCATGGAGATCAGGGGGTCGAGCAGGGTCACTTCACCTGAGAACGCAGAACGCAGATAGATTGCTGGATGGGATAATTAAGACCGGGTCCGCTGTGCAAACACCAAACACAATCATTGGGCAAGTTTCGACGAGAGATTGTAGCTGTGTCGTTTATATCACGCGACGGGTAGCGGCCTCGGGCATAGATAGGATGTTGTACTGGCGGGCCTCTCGTCGCGAAACAATTGAGTGATTATGGAGGGAGGGAGAAGGAGAAAAAGAAAGAGAACCCAAAACATCAGCGCCAACTTAGCATCGTTGGTGGTAGTGCGTACCATGGACATCCTGACGTTTGGGGCGCAATATCGGGGGTGGGATTCATACGTAGTAGAAGGAGAGTGATGATCCACTCGCGACCCCCCACCCCCACCCCCCCAGCCCATCATCATCATGGCCAGACTCTGGTCTACCCGCTTGTCAAGTTGTCAAGAAGCTGTCTGCCTGTCTGACTTATTGGAGAGATCCGTCCGGGGGCTCGGGCGAACCGCCCCCCCCTTGTATGACCGACTGTGGTCGGTCCCAGAAGAGTCCTCTCGGAAAGTCGGGACGGAGGGAGGGCCGGTGCATGTCGAACTCGGCGTTCCATATAGTTGTGTGACGTGATGGAAACGAAAGAGAGTTTGTCGAGAAACGCCAACAGGCGTAAGGTTTGAGGCCAAAAAACGAACTCTCCCAATGATTTGTCTTCCGTCGATTGGGGCGGGAGCGTTGACCAGCTGCTCGAGCCCGCGAGGGTGTGCCAATGTTGAATGTATGGATGGATGGACCGGTAAGTCTTGGCGCACTATATGATAATATGGCAATACGTCTTGGCAACTCCTTTCCCAGATTGTCTCGGCAAACCCCCACCTCAGGCCTTTTTACCTGTATCCGTAGGCTGTTCATAGTGTAGTTCGCTCTCGCATTGGTGAATACGAGGTGGTGGTGGTGACCTCTCTGGAGAGAGGAGAGGAGAGGAGAAGGGAGAGTATAGCCAGGGGGGGGCGGTGGGCGGTTGAGAACTACAGTACCATACCTACCATAACATCGTAGTGTTAACAACAAGGGGCATTTACCCGATCTCCGCTCCCATGTTCGCCTGGGTTTACCCGCGATTGCAAGGACAGGACAGGACAGACGTTTCGGCGACGGGCGGCTGCGAGCCTGCGCACACCGCCACGATATCGGATGGACACGATGGACACGATGCCCGTCATCTGTATCCGAATCCGTATACCCTCCCCGTTGTTTAACCATGCCTCGATGCAACAGCAGTCGGAGCGTCTCCGAGAGGACCGGAATCCCGAAGAACGCAACGGCGACGGTGACACGGAAGAGCCTCCTTTGTCACAAGGAAGTCCATGTATATTTCAGCTCACTGATTCATTCCTCTCACGTGCTTATTCACGTGCCATCATGTATTTAACAGTATCTCTTTTCGTCACTTGTTAGTATAGCAGAATAAGCATCTTTCACCCTAAATCTCCTATGCCTTACTGTGTGCTCTAACTCGTGACAGTTATGAGCCCAGTTTTACTCGCTATTGTGCGCTACACTACAATACTTTACTATCTACTACCTTTAGAGCACTTGTCAATCGGTCTACTGTCTGCCAATATGACCGACCAGCCTATCAATCTCTTTTCCACGGTTAAGCTGACGAGCCGACGCGACTGGCCAACCTGGTTCCAAGCGCTGAAATCTCAGTGTCAAGGACTAGGCGTGTGGGCGCTCGTTGACCCTGACCTACCTGACGTCCCTTCTGATAACCTCACTGAGGAAGGGATCCCGACAATCGAGTTCTTAGTAGCTAAAAAAACAAGCCGCTGAGGACACACGACATGAGGGTGCTCTCGCATCCTACCTCCAAGACAAAGGAGCGCGGGAACCCAGATCCTGTATAGGTTGTGCGTTCGAGGCACGTAACCTACCAGGTAACCGATATGGCCGCGGGGAAGCACCTTGTAATCCCTTCGTCTCATGCCCTTCTCACGATCTCTCTGCAGTGGGTATGCCTTACACCCGTATGCGTAGAGTCCTCCCCAGTTTGGTTGTAGCGCCTTGTCTGAAGGCACTGGAGAGTCTGCCTGCCACCAGCGGAAATATCGCTGAAACCATTTGAGCTCCGTTTCTGTTGGAGTCTCCCAGCCGTTGGATTCCCATGGACTTCCTTGTGACATCCTTTTCGCCTCCACGCAGGGGGGTTTCCTCCCCCCCCTTCGCAGTGTGTGCACATGGTACCTTACAGTTGAGGAGTGATTAGGTGAATACCTTACTGTAGTGTAGGTACGGACAGGCAGGGTAGTATCCACCAGAATTCCAGACGGCGCGAGTTGGTGATATATTGCAGGAAATGGAGCATCTTCGGCTCATCATGGTGCGCGCACTGCGCCCCCGGCGGGGTTCCTCTGGGATTTGTTTGCAACAACTTGGACAAACAGAAATAAAATAAAAATCGTGAGACGAATGAATGATTCGACACGCACTAATTAATAGAGCGCGACCCACAACGTCCAGTCCCCAGTCCCCAAAGTGCATAGATGACGGAAAATTAGAGTGCGGTGTGTGGTTGTCTCAGCGAGAACGTGCCATTTCTGCTGCTCATCGCCCATCCCCATCCACCCCCCCTTGCAAGTTGCCACTGGCCCCAGCTTTCTTTCTTTGGTCTCAGCGGTACCCCAGACAGTTGATTAAGGTCGACGAGCATGACAGGGGGGTTGACACCTGTACGGTGTACCTGTATTACGAGTGAGTGTATCCGTATGTCTCCTTGAACTGGACAGGTACAGTACGAGGTTATGCGGTGAGGAACGAGATTCGACAACGCCGTGCACTAACCAACTCATGGCGCGTTGATTCGATGAATTAATTCCCAAAAATCAATACTCTGTACGGATACCCGTACCAAACTTTGCAACAACACGGGCTTAGAAGTTAGAGCCCCCCCATCTTGGGTTAGTTTCTCCCTAGGTACCGACAGTGTTCGGCATACAGAAGCAGAGCGTACCCAGGAGTCGGTGCGCTCCACCAACTCGCAGCCAGGAAAAAACAAACAAATTCCCCTAACAAACAACAAAAAAACCTCCGTGGAAAAAAAAAAAGGTTAACCGAGAAAAGCTCAACGTTGGCGTGGAGCAAAAAGACTGGGTGGTGGCACTTGGTGGGTTTGGCATTGAGAAGAAGCGCCCCCTTTTCCCCCCCAAAAATAACTGCCGACACCGTTTCGACACCGCCCGCTAGTCTGCAAAAAGTAAAAAGAAAAAAAAAAGAAAAAAAGAAGCAACCAAAAAAAAAGCAAGTACTGCATGTAGAGCGTCGGTTACGAAAAGTGACAGCTTCTCAAGCGGGGTTTTTTGCCCTCCGAGACCGTCAGCCCGGGAATTGCACAGGACCGTGGCGACGGGGTCTTGGTCTTGTCTAGACAGTCACAGAACGAACGTTGGTTCATAGTGATGGGTAGTGGGTGATATTGTCTGCAGGGGAATGTTCCCATCACCCACACACACACACACACACACACACACACACACCCACTGCCACCCCAGCGCCCCAGCTCATCTCCCTTCGATATACAACCTGACAGGGGCCGGCGCCCAATGGGAGGCCATCCCGCGCGCTAGCGGCGGAAACATTGCAGATTATGGACGACCCGTCTTGTGGTCTTTTCTGCTCGAGGCTTCAGCTCCGAAGCGCGAACCCCCGGACGAGATGCAGAATCAATTCTCCAACCCCCCTCCTGATCTTGCAACTCCACACAAAGAGACGAGAGCCCCCGTGTAAGTTGGAGCATCTCCAATCTTTTCTTATCCACGCTTGACATGGTCCAAGCCTTTGCCATGACCCTGTGACAGCAGCCCCCCCCCTGGGCCCTGGCTTGTTTCATGGACAACCAGGAACGGGCGCCACTCTTTAGACAAATACGAAATGGGAGTGAGGTCAACATGCTCATCTCATGGAAACACGGGATCCATCCCCCGTTCCCATGAAGCATCGTCATAGGGCGCCGCCCCTTGAGTCTGGTCGTGGGCGAGCAAAATTGTCCATCCCGCCGCCGGGATGCCTTCCATGTCATCCATATCTCATGGCCTCTTCAAAGCGGCCTTTCTGCTTCTGGATCCTTGAAACGCCCTGGTTCTCCTGCTGGGCGATAGAGCCTCGCCGAAGCCCACCCCCCCGAGCCCAGTCTCGTTCATATCGAGGTGGATCTTATGCACAGGGAGCCTGGAGGAGAGGGCGTTGCCCGAATTTCGAAATGACCCTCTCCCCCCCCTCTCCCCTCCCCCTAACCCCCTGCCTTCGTCGACTGAGCACTGTGAGCACGGCCAGAGCAAGCCCAGACCTGTGGACTGAGGGCTCTTCCAGAACCCGCAGCGTATCCCGGCTGTGGCCAAAAGCTTGTGTATCTGTATCACTCCTGTGGACTACGGATACTGCAATCGACTGCCATGGATGGCGGGCCCACCAACCCAAACCTTGGCAACATTGATGGGGGACGCATGATTAGGATGATTGCTGCGGGAAGGGGAAGAGAAGAGAAGGGGGAATAGAAGGCATGTCGAATGGAGAAGGGGGCAGACGATACGACAGGTTTCTGCCCGGCATCATAAGATATAAGAAGGTTGCAACATCCCCTCTGATCAACCGTCTTTCTTTCCCTTCCTCATCACTTTCATCAGCATCCTCCGCTACAGTCTCTCTTTACCAACCCAACTACTCACATTCTTTAACCCTGGTGGTTATTCATTCATTCTTTTTTTATTTTACCAACATATCCCAACTCTCCCAACTCCTACAACCAACCACCCCAACCCAACCCTCAAAATGAAGTTCTCCGCTGTCATCGCCGCCATCTCGGCCACCGCTGCCTTCGCCGCCCCCGGCTCCGAGTCCAGCCCCAACAACTTCGCCGCCATCGAGAAGCGTGCTTCCTTCCCCATCCCCGCCTCCAAGGGATCCGTCACCTACAAGGCCGCCCAGAAGGTCTCCGGCACCTTTGACGGTGGTCTCAAGACCTACGGCCGTGGCGTCAAGTGCACCGGCCAGGCCGAGGGTGGCAACAAGGACGCCGTCTTCATCGTCGCCAACGGCGGCACCCTCAAGAACGCCATCATCGGCGCCGACCAGATCGAGGGTGTCCACTGCGAGGGCTCCTGCACCATCCAGAACGTCTGGTGGACCGCCGTCTGCGAGGACGCTCTCTCCCTGAAGGGTAACGGCAACGCCAACGTCATTGGCGGGTAAGTCTTCACATCCCTTGTCTACTTGCTTCTCGACAAGCAAGCTCAAGATCAAAAAAGAAAAAAGACAACACGTTTACTGACTGCCAATCACAGTGGTGCCCGCGGCGCCTCCGACAAGGTCATCCAGCACAACGGTCTCGGCACCGTCACCATCGACGGCTTCACCGTCGTCGACTTCGGCAAGCTGTACCGCTCGTGCGGCAACTGCAAGACGATGGGCAAGCGCTCCGTCGTCATCAAGAACGTCAAGGCCTACAACGGCAAGATGCTCACCGGCATCAACTCCAACAAGGGTGACACCTCCACCATCACCGGCACCTGCGCCACCTCCGTCAAGGAGATCTGCACCGAGTTCCAGGGCACCACCCCCGGCAACGAGCCCAAGAAGCTTCGTAAGTCCATGACATTCACACATCTGCAAATCGAGTTTCCAAGCTAACGGATATTCAAAAAATAGGCACCGGTGCCAGCACCGCCTGCAAGTTCTCCACCCTCAAGGCCTGCTAAGCGGCTCGCTCGAGCTGCTGGTCTTCTGGGGGCTCCGGTCATGGTCGCCGGCGCAGCTTGCTGCCCAGGCGGTCGTGCCACCGCACTCAAGTCCCTTGAAAGATGGCGAATGAACTCCGTCTTTGGTTGAAGAGAACGGAGGGAAAAAAAACCACAACCACTTCCATTCTGTGGTGTGTAAGCTGATGCGCATCACCTGGCCTCTTGGCCTTTCAATGTACATACGAACATGGGGAGCATGTACCTACAATATAATCCTCATGACTTCATCTTCTGTCTTCTGTCCATGTTACCAATTGTGAAAGTGATCCGTTTGACGTGTTGCCAGCTTTTTGGGGTTCAACTTCGACCGGTAACAATAAATCTGATTGATAGCTCGTAGTGATAGGTCTCAAAATCCGGAGCCGAAGTCGCACGGGCTGTGCCGGCCCCACTTTTTCGGTCGACCGGCCGCTAGACCGGCTCTCCCTGCTTAGTTTTCCCAGCTCTGTTCCATCTTGTCGATTTCTTTCACATTCAGCCCAATACCATCGTCTTGGTGTTCAATTTCCGTCGCAGAATCCCATCGCACCAACACCATGCCATGGCACTGACAACAAGACGACTCTACAAGAACCATGCCACTCACAAGTCACTTGCGTGACCTGGTAGGTATGTAGGTATGGTGTTGTTGGCAATTTTCAACCCGTAGACTGTTTAAAAACGACTGGGGTTCTTAATTCAGTGGACTGGTACTAATGTTATCTCCTCTTGGCTGCTTTTGTGTGCATAATGCACTTGGCGGCTGGATCACGTGGAGCTGCCCTGCAAGCGCTGCGCAAGACTTCACCTGATGTTGGGTGTCGTGATGCCCCCCCGCAAACCTTAAAAAATAAGATAAACATCGATAGATCCCAGATCACAGATCAGATCAGTCAAAGCGTTCATGCAGGTCATCATCCATCGCCATCTCCTTGTCCAGCACCCACCAGATCTCACCGCCGTCTCGGTTCCCCTCCGCAATGTCGCCAAAACCCAAACTAAAATGCTAGGACGCTCGTCAACGGCTATCACGGCAGCCCGGACGGGAGCCAACGGCACCACCACGGCATCGCGGCACCGCGGCACCCGCGGCACACACACAACCGAGCCAAGCTGGGGCGGACGCGTCAACCTCGACCCAAGTTTGGTCTCGCATCCCGGCAGATGATCCTTGGTTTCTCCCCCCCGGGCCCCAGCCCAGCCCAGCACAGGGGCGGAAAAAAAAAAGAAGAAGAAAAAAAGAAAATACTGCTGCTGCCATTTCTTTATAAGGTTCTCTCTTTCTTCTCCATCGGACCTCCCGTCAAGCCTGGCCTTCTCGCCATTCATTCATCGACGACCCCGCGATCGATCATCCTAGGAAACACCATCATCCCCACTCCGCGAGACTCGATGCCGCGGCTTTCCGCTGGACCGTCCGTTGCCTTGGCCACGACTTCGTTATTCGATTCCAGCTACCACCACCACCGAGCAATACGGCAACATGGCATCAGACTCAGATGATGATGGCCTCACTCCAATCATCAGCTGAAAACTCCCTTCACCCATGTGATCCAGCGCTTTGCCCCCGAACATGCCTCGCCGAACCCGAAAACCCAAGACTCTCTCTCGATGGGACCTAGCCTTGCGCCCAAATGAAAGAAGGGAGAATACAATGTCTCGCTACTAGGGAGAGAACTCGGTGCCCCAAAACCGCTTTCGAATACGCGATGCTTTGCTCGATCATCCTCCGTCCCCGCCAAGTACCGAAACGACAGAATACATGGAAAGATATCAGAGACTCTTTTTATCGCCTGCACGCTTTCCATGCATGACCAGCCGTGCCGACGAGATTCACGAGAAGCGATCGAGCATGGGAAACGCCACGACCACTTTTGATGACTCCTCTCTCCAGCGAGGAAGACGGTGCAGGACGACACGGCTAAGCGCACACGGATCAAGATGGGAAGTCTTGCGTCCTGTTCGCCATTCCCTACAAGCTCGGAGTCTGCCCCCCCGCCCCCCCTCCCCCTCGTTGACGAGAGCTTGGCTGGCAGGAGCTGCCTGAATCACCGGCAGTAGAACTCAACCCGATGACTGTAACATCTCAGACGGACTATTGCATGATTAGCCCACGACGGGACAACGGACTTGCCTTCAACATCCAAGTGGCACGGGGTTTGAACACAGAACTCTCATTGCTAACCCGCATGCCCCTCTGCTAGGGGCGCTATACAGAGTGAAAAGGTCAACTTAAACTTAGGTGTAAGTTAGTGACTAAACTTATCTCTGGTCTCTTTTCCCTTAGGTGCCTTATAAATGGGGAGAAAAAGGTTATTTTATAGATTCTCTGGGCCCCATCAGCGGAGCTCCGGCAGGACACTGGTGACATAAGCTCTTGACGCAGCACATCCCTCCGGGCAGCCGTTGCGGCCCGCCAGGTTGATGGCCTGCGCGACGGCCAGGCTGAAGGCTACGGCAGTGCAGCGTGGCTTCACGTGACGCTAGGCTGATGGCTATAGCGAAGGGTCTGCTGACCTACACGTCTGGTGCGTGTAGAAAAGCAGGAAGAAAAGGCAAAGACAAAAGGTAGTCGTGATGATCAAGTAAGTCTCTACGTGGTTGTACCTTCCTCGGGGAAGATTTACTGTGTGCGAGACTATATACTCTACCTAGGTACCTAGGCATGGGCAGGTGGATCTACTTCACCTGCTGGCAGTTGATGACTGCTGTTCGCACTTAAGACGTGCGAAAGCCCTCCTATATGGCCCTAAGAAGGTACCCAGGTACGATGAGACCATCCGTATACCTGGAGCCCTCCATTTCTAGCCCCGAATATTTCAGACTCTAGGTACCTAAACTACCGGTGATACTCCGCGGGACTCGCGACACCCCCTCACAACGCCGACACTGGTGTAAAGTATCGGGGGTGTGGTACAGAGCGAAGAGGCCAGCTGAAGCAATAGGAGTAATCTGGTGATGTAGTTCATACCGAAATCCTTGTAAGCTCTGCTGCCAAGAAAGAAGTTCCAGCCGGGACTGATGCAGTCCTCAAAACGATACTGCTCTCGAGAGAGTCCCCGAGGGGTTACATAATTAGACTTGAGACTTGACAGAAAGATAATCACCAACGGGATCCAATGAATGATGCTCATCTTTCGTTTGATATCTGCAGCCTGGATGCATCGTTGCCCACCTGGCTTTTCGGAGCCCGGCTAACAATACTCTCAAAATGCCTGACTCGATCGTTGAGGTGGGGGTCAGTACCGGCAGCTTCAGCAATATGCCGGACCCTGATGACCTATGACTGCGGGGATTGTTGAATCTATACGTGATGCAGAGCTGTTGTTCTACATCGGGGGGGGTTTCAGGCCATTTTAGTCTGATATGTCCTGTTGCTACCTACTATACCTTTTGAGTGTATTGTGCCACCATCCAAGTAACCTACGCTGATAAAGCCAGATCCAAGACACTGTGTCTAGAGCCTATTTACCCGCGAATTAAGACCGAGACCTACTACATCCGCCCCTCTTGCAGGTCTGCCGACGATTGTCAAAAGTCTAGCCGAGACGTCATGCATGCTCGTTGATCCGTCCGGGGACCAGAATCTGCTTCAAATCTGTTGTTGTCCCTAAGGATCTGGGCATTAGCAGGGTTTCTGAAAGCATCAGTGTCGCTCTAGACAATCATCTGAAAGCGGAGCTAGTTCTTTGCTGCATAGCGGCCATGCCAGTCTTGAGGCAACAAAACGCAGTCACCTCCAGAGACAAGTGTGTTGCCTGAATAACCTATCTAGATTTTGAGATTAGAGTAAGGACGAGGAATATAGTAAGAGTAGGGACGACAAGTATAGTAAGAACGGGGATGAGGACTGTCGCAAGGATAGGGAGGAAGACTGTTGTAGGGATAAGGTTACGAATAGTAGTTGCCTAGCTGCTACATCTCCTGCTATGAGCACTTTGAGGAGGACTTATATTTAGATAGGCAGACTTATGTTAGTTACATAAGTGATGTAACCGCTCGTTTGTAGTCTTCTACACGCTTTTCACTCTACGTACTCTAAACCACCTCCATCAAAATGTAAATAAGAGTCTGGCCTCTTAGGGACACGAGGTCATTACAAGTTCAAGCCTGTATTCTCAGGGGCCAGCTCACGGCCCAGGGCCAAGCGAGTCAATCGGGTCTGTTGGCACTTGACGGCAGCATGGCAAGGCCTGGAGGAAGCCGTACCGTTGAAGCGTTCGACCCCCAATTTGTTGAGTCAAAAGAGCAGGGGCGGGATACGTTCTATTGCCTGGAAGAAGATGCTGAACCGTAGCAATAGAAGGGAGTACTTGATTGCCTACCTGCAAACATGCGGATGCGCCGATGAGATGCTAGAAGAAGCGGGGAGAGGAACGGTTCCCTTCCCACCTCCCCCCCCCCCCTCTCTTGGCGTTGGCACCATGACCTGGGAGGAAGGGAATATGACGTGCCTGGCTCTGACGTCGAGGCTCCGCAAGATGTATTATGGCTTCCTACTGTAGGCGCCAGTTCCCTTTCAGCAATCGCGAATGGGATGTTAGACAGGGCCATGGATCTGACAGAAGGACAAGGCCTGCCTGTAACAGCCTGCTTTAAAGAGATAATCTTTAGAGTGGTGAAATGTGTTGCGGAGGGTGCAATTGTGTCGGCAGTATGAAAGGCCTACGGGAATAGTATTCTCTTAGATAACTCCGCAGAAACCCCCGCCAATAATCTACCCAGAGCTGTTAATGCTATCAACAAGCGGAACAGCATATGTGTCGAGTGCCGTTAAGGCCCTCCGTAAACCATTCCATCTGGGCGTTCACAGCCAGTATTTGGCCCAGGCTTCATGCTCTTCCTTGGTTCCTCGGAAGGAAAAGTCAACCTCGGTGATGTCCTGGAAGCCCTCCTTCATCTTCGGCTCCTTGAAGCGTGACTTGAAGCCATTAAAGGCCATTTTTGGCAGTGCAGTCCGGGACTCGGGATTGAGCTGGCATGTCATTAGCGGGTGTTACGGCGACCGAGGCACGTCCAAGCTCACGATTTTATTCATGGACCGCACAGCGTCGTTGTGTTCGCAGATGTGTAGCGGTGTCTTGAACCACACGCATCGGATGGGTAGCTGGTGCTTCTGTGCTAACTGAACCCAGACCGCTCTCGTATCGGGATCGGCGTTGGTGTTGTCTAACCAGCATGAGTGAGTGAGTCGTCTGGTACGGATAGGGGGTAACTGACCTATTGCGACGGACTGTCCGCTCTCTAGCAGTTCTTTGGCAGCCTGGACGCACTTTTCTCGACTACAAACATGTCAGCAAGACTGGGGTTCTGACTGAGATGGCTTCTCGAGAAACCAAATCAACTAACGTCTTCAAAAGGTCTTGATTGATCCGTTCGTAACCCAGTGGCATCAGGTGCTTCCAGAAAAACGTGCTTTTGCCAGCGCCGGGCGGACCGCAAGACAGAACAATGTCCTGTTTATTCTTCTTCTCGAAAAGAGATTCTGTTCCGGAAGGCTCGGAGTCATCTGGATACGGGTAGTGGACAACGTCGAACTCTCGAACAAACTCCCTCGGCTTTTCGCCGAGGAAGAACTCCTCCGGCGTCAGATACTCGATGCCAACGTTGTCAGCGAAATTCCGATCGGAGCAGCTGAAGTCCTTTGCGGTTTTCGAAGCAGCTATGCGACCTCCTGCATCACCGACGAATATGCTCTGCTTCAGGTCGACTTGGCCAACCAGGTCGTAGTCGTCGCAAAGCTCCTTCCACATCCCCGGCCGCGGTTTTCGGTAGATATCCTTCTCAGTTGCGGCGTATATAGTTGTCGGGATGTCGAGCTGCGTCAGGACGGCATTGACCTTTTGCTTGAACGCGGAGACGCGGTCTTTGGTCGATTTCGGAGTCTTGGCTTTGGGGTCGGCGTGGAGCACAAGGCCGGCTTGGTTGGAGAGGACCACGATGCGATACCTGGCGATGTCAGCTGGCCCTGCAAATAAGACCGCAGAAGCGACATACCCCTGATCGTTGTACATCTCCCTCAACTTCCCGGGAACAGTCGGGTGCCACCACTTCCAGTCCACAGCAGCGTCGGCATGCTTCTTGCCAGACGCTGTTCCGATCAGGGTGGAGTCCTGGGGCGGGATGTGTCAATTACCCTCGCTTCGGCCAGAAGCAGTCGCTCGAGCTACCATACCAGGTCAAAGGCAGCAACCTTGCTCCTCTTCTCGGATTCGGTGGGGGGTTGTTCTGGTTCGTAGCGGCCGACGAGCAGAGTTGCGGGGGTATCATCGTCCGGGGCGCGTTCGGTCCAAATCGTTCGGTCTTTCGGCTTCTGGGACGATGGCTTGAAGAAGTTTGCGACTGCGCTTTCTTCGTTGTGTTAGCAACGATGCCATTGGTGTGAGAGTAGGGGCATCACTCACTGGTTGTGCCGCTCTGAACCTTTCGCTTGGCCGGCGGGGGCGAGATGGAGTCTCTCTGCTGCCGCTTTGCGGCTGAGGAAGTGGACGACGACATTGCCCGGGTTGTGCGTGATGATGGGGTTCCAAACAAAAGGAAGAATGTCTTGGTGCTGGTTTGATTCAAAGCCGTCCGCACATCGAGGCGCGAACAGCCGAACATCGGGCGGGTGCTTGAAGGAAAGGAAGCTACGGAGTACCTAAGGTACGAACTTAGCTACGAACTTAGCTTTGGTGGGGCCGGGATTTCAACCACGCGCCTGGGCAATCGCGCACGGTGACGGGCGTCCACGTGATCGTCTCCACTAGCGAATCCCCCATCTGGCTTAGCGCGAATCATTTCCGCCGAACTCTCACATCCACCGGGTCTCCCCCGACTCTCATCGAGCTTCGCCTTCACGATCTATTCCCTGCCCGGGTGCTGAGTCTCACCCAAAGCTGCACTCCCTTTCCTTTCGGCCCCCTTTCCAGTATCGTATAGTAGTCGCCAAATACCAGCCACTCGCCATGTACGAGCTCTTTCTCACAACGCTTGTCGACGATGATGACATCCAGGCGGCTTGCTCCGTCCTGGGCGGTCTCTGCGCCATGCCCGCGTGGCAGAGTCTCCATCGTGTGCTCTACTTCAAGGGCCCGGCCAAACCCGGTGGAATCTCGAACCAGAACTCAATCCCCAAGACCCCACGGAAAGACATCCAGATGCTGTGGAAGGAGCTGCACCAGCAACTGAGTCGTCAATCCTACATCCTTCAGGCCCGATACGAGGTCTTTAAGGATAAGGACTTCGGCCCGAACGCCCCGGAAGTGGACTTCAATGCGCGCCCCGGCACCCTCCGATGGACCGACTTCCCTGACCCTCCCCAGAACCGCTCGTCGGTCACGCAGCGTAAGAAGACGGAGATCTGGGACCAGAAGAACCTGTTATCTGTCATGAGAGACAACAACTACCAGTACGTCATATCGCTCGCTGGCAGATGGCGATGAGGGCTGAGGTCTGACACGATACAGATTCAAGAGCGAGGCTGTAGAGGAGACGTATCAGTTTTTCAGAGACGACGTCGAGTTTTGCTTTTCCAGACACTACATCCTGCAGATGAACGGCGACAATGGGCCTCTCACGCAGACGGCCACGTGGGATACCATGTCTCCAGCCGACCCGGGACGGCGCTGGATGTTCTTGATCAAAGTCCACGTGCATCAAGACAACAAGCCCGACGAGATTCTCAAGGCTCACGAGCAGTTGGCCAACATTCGACGCGAGCTTGAGGGCGTCTTCGATTTTAAGATGTTTGACAGACGCATTCACGATACCCGCGTCGCAGTGGAGATGCGTAACGCACCTGCGCCGCTACCTCAGATCATGACCGTCACGGATCAACGGTAACCACGGCGAACCTAGCCGAAACGGGACGGCCGCCGGTTCCGACAGGGCGTACGGATGGATACTCGATGAAGAATCGTCATTTCGGACATGCAGCCAGACTGTGAAAGCAGCCAGGGTTAACGGAGCCCGTCATTCAGATCAATAGATGGTGGCACACTATTGAAAAATACGCCCCTAAAGCAGCTCGAGCGCCGCAAGAGATGCTCGAGTATCGATCGTGTGCTCGTAGCTCGACTGTTTCAAAGACATGGACATGTTGCTAAAATCCAGCACAGGCCCTCTTCGGCTTCCTGGAGACTGGAAATAGTCAGCCGGTCAAAGTGATGATGATTGCCGGGGCTGGAAGCCATTGCCACTCGAGTTTTGCAGTGTGCGAAGCCCTGCACTCTAGTCAACGACTGCCATTGGTGCAACTTGCTGTCATGGCCGTCTCATTTACTGCCCCACGGCCAGTCGAAGAGAGAGAGAGAAACAAGAAGCAAAGTGAAGTACGAAAAGAAACAGCATTCATCAATCTCAGGGCTAGACGGGAAACACGGTGACACCCGAGGAACAGGGTGTTGCGATCTGCATTTGCTCTTTGCATGAAGCAAGGAGTGGAAAACAGGCGTTACAGATGAGAGCAAAGAAGGGAAAGGTTCAGTTGATCGCAGGCCAAAGACGAATGACTGCCGGAGCGTGGCAGCGTGGGGAACCCACAAGTTCCAGAAGATATATTAGGTCAGGTGGGACAAGGTGTCTCGTCGAGAGTAGGTACGGATGCGGATGGCGCCAAGCCACAAGCTAATTCAGGTATAACATCGAGCTTACTACGTAGTTTTAAGCTGTCACTGTCAGCCATGAACTGACAGTTCCTAGTGTCATCCAACAGTGATGGGGACTCGAATGAGGAAGCACTGTCAGCACAGAGGTTTGTTGTTCACTTAGGGTGTTGCCATACGGTAACAAACGTTGCCATTTATCAACACGGATCGTATTTCTTCCGGTTGGCAGGAGTTGTCGAGACACTGCTTGAAGCTTATAGTCGAAACGGCTCGAAATGAGCATTCAAGAAAAAAGAAAAACCTTTTAACTCGATGCACCACCACCCCACCTCCTTTCGTCGCACAGCAAAATTCTAATCGCAGTGCACAGACGACACGACACGCACGGCCACTATACTAACATGTACGAAGACGACTACCACTACCTTATGTAGTGACGTACAACATCTATTATACTTGCCGCCAGCACATGGCCAGAATAACTGGCTTGAATTCTTTTTCGAAAGCGGCACGAAATAGGCCAAGTCTTGGTGTCTACCCCCTTGCAGTCAGTCTGTTGGCGCCATCATCCATGCAAAGCAGGCGCAGAGACCAGCTGCCAAGGTTTCAAGCTGATTAAATTACGGATAAACGCAGCGGTTAATGAGTGAGTGGATCGCGTTGGTCACCATTCTTCTCTCGACCCCCTTTCGAGTCTCTCTACCATCTGCATGCGGTTGGCGGGCAGCAGGAAAAAAGAGTCAATGGGGAAAAGGAAGAAAAAGAAAAGAAACCAGTCGCCCCCC
>PJEX01000327.1:0-13716 GCA_005350895.1 Colletotrichum tanaceti | reverse complement strand
CCCTTCGAGACTCCGTATGCAGCCGTCAATAATGTATTCCTGTTCCGTCTCGACGTCAACCTGGGGAAGGGCGAGGTGGGGGAGGGGGGGGGGAGGGGGGTGCTGCGGACATCGTGTCAGGCATGCAGGCAGGTCTCTACGCATGGACGGTGCTTACTTCGCGCGTCACCCGTAACGGGAGGCGGACTGCGGGTGCGAGAAGCCGCAAGCGAGCCTAAGGGGAGCCGCTCCCGGTGTGATCGACAGCCTGTTGCATCCGTCACGATCTCGACGAGGGGAAGGGAGGCCCTTTTCTGGGACGAGAGGCGGCATGTCGTGATCCCCCAAGCATGAGAGTAGCTGGCGGCCCGTGATGATCTGACCACTTACTGATCGAGGTAGGTCGGCAGCGGCTCGCCTCCATATAAACTGACATGAAAGAGAGTGTGGTGAACAAGACGGAATACGAGCGTGGGAATCACGTGCAAAGCAAGACGGGAATAACTATCAAGTAGTTTTGTATTCAAGCCATCATACGATGCCATACTGCACTGCCACTCATGGGCTCTAGGCCCGGGGCTAGGACAAGACGGGTCGCAATAGACTTCTCCCCAGACCGGGGACTCCTCACACAAGAAACAGTTAGCTCTGTACAAGATGGCTGGGCTCGGTCCAATGGCAGGGCCAAGCCTCACTTCCGTAATACACCAAAGCAAATAAATACACAAAACAGACTGCCACATTATCCCCGTGGGCCTGGGTCTATAACTCCGGTTGGGCTTTTCCCGAGTCTAATGTTGTTGTTGTCCCTGCTTTTTTTTTGTTGAAAACACACCCTTTCGGTGGACTCCATATGTTCCTCTGGTAGAGATGCAAGGTATCTACAGGCCTCTGATTCCAGTGAGGCGCACTGTGCTGCTCTAGACAGTGAGGGTAATAGGTAGTTGAAATAAGACAATAAGATTGACGAATGTCCCAGGTTTTGGGGCCTTCTAGTTCAAGCGGACGGCGAAAACGAAAGCGTATATCGTAACGTGTCGTAAGAGACGTGGCCTAGTCAAGGCGTGTGGTGATGAAGGAGCGACGATAGTCGGGTATCTTTTAAAAAAGAAGAAGTTCAGGAAAGGAGAAAGGGATGGTCGTCGCCAATGTTGAGCAAAGTTCGATCCTCGTTATGGTTTTGCTGACGTTAATCGTAATGATGGAATCGCAGATTCCTAGGCCCCGCCTCTCAAAAAGGATTCGAGATTGCGAGATGATGTGTAAAAGGGGGTCCTTCGGTTCGGCTGAAAGGGGGTCCTTCGGTTCGGCTGAAAGGGGGTCTTGTATCACCTCCGAATGCCAACCTTTTCGGCCAGGTTGCGCCAGAACCGACCGCCTTTACGCTCCTCACTCCGGGTGCGGATCATCTTGGTGTCGCGTTCCATGGGTCCAACAATGTCTTCATCCCCGCGCTCAGGGAACTTGCCCTCGGCGTCAATGAGACGAGGAATCGCCGTGGGCAACCCATCCTCGAGACGCCGCCACTGCATGCTAGCAAAGACATCGTCATTGACAGGTCGGCGAAGGAGGGCAGCGCCTCCGCTGCTGGCGCGAACACGCCCGCGGCTACGGCTGCGAGAGACGCCCGAACGCGACGTGGTTGTCTTGCTGGTGGCAAGGATGTTTTCCATCGTCTGCTCATGGAAGTTGCGCCAGGTCTTCTCCGTATCGGCCCATTTCGCTTCCGTCAGCGCGTAGATCTTGGACGTCTCGCCGTAGTTCTCGCCGGTGCGAACTAGGTGCTTCGTGTAGTTTATACGAGCAGTTTCCCAGTCCGCACGCAGGTGGCGAAGGGACTCCATGTCGGCTTCCACCGGCTGGTAAGGCTGTGGCGTGATGGTGAAGTTGGCATGGCCGAGGCGGTCAGACCACTCGTCGTGATCTTGCACGATGGAGGGGAATCCGATAGGAAGCTCTTGTGACGACTGTGCATGCCGGAAGGAAGAGACGGATGGTCTCGTGCTGAGTGCAGGCGTAGGAAGGTGAGAAAGCGGCTGCGGCGAGGGTATTTCCATGGAGAACGTTGATGGTGCTACAGTGGGAGACTGGAGAGGACTAGGTTGGGGAGCTTCGGTTGGCAGGGTGCTGAGTAGAGGAGGGAGCAGAGGCGTTGTTGCGAGAGCGCGGTCGCGCTCGATGCTGCCCCTCTCGTTGTTGGCCTTTTCGATGTCGATGGGGGGCGGGGCCGGGGTCTCCACGCTCTCGCTGCTTTCCCAGAAGGACGTAGCAGGGGTGGGGATCGGTAGCTCGTTGACGCTGTCCAAGTGCCGTGACGGGCCGGATAACGAGGATGAACGGCTTGATGCTGCGCGGGAAACCGAAAGGGCGTGTTCATAGGTCAATCCTGTTGTTGGCGAAGCAGTCAACTGTGACCGCTTCGTGGATTTCCATCGTGACAAGTTGGGAAAACGCGTTCCAAGGCGGGTGGCCAGGCCAGAAAACGGCGATTCGGTGCCGCTACGCTTCCGCTCGAGGGTCGCAGTGAAGTCGCAGTCGCTTGCAAAGCCCAAGTCGTAGTCGATATCGAAGTCGGTCGGGTAAACGCTGTGGAGAGTTTCGGAGCTTTCGTTGTGGTGAATGCAGGGTTCATCGCCTAACGCAGTCAGATCTTAGCAAGGGCTCGCTTGCAAAAGGGTCAGTGCACCCGACTTACACAAACAGTTGTAGAGATCGAATTGCACAGCGAGGATAGTGCTGTCCTCCATCTCTTCACGCTCCAAAGGCTCCTCTTCCACATCGGGAAGTAGGTGTTTGGAAGACTTGGTATGGGTCGTTGAGGTTGGTGAAGAGGGGCAGTCGTTGAGCAACGTGGGGGGAAGATCGAGGGACGAGGTCGAGCTGGAGTAGCGCAGATGCCCTCGAGTCGAGAAAGTTGGGGTGACGGGTGATACAACGTCGGAGGAAGACGAGTTTGCCGTATAGTAGATGTATTGGCGGTCCATGTCGCCTTCTGGGAATTCGGGCTGCTGTTCTTCAAACTTGCGGCGCTCTTCCACAAGCTGGGGCAGCAACAATGGCTTCAGCTTCAGTGACATGATGTCTGCGTCGACTTCAAGCTGGTCCGCTTCAAGCAGACAGGAGCTGTTGGAGAGTTACGGCGAGGTCAATGAGTTTGCAGATCGTGCTGTCCAAGTAGTGGATGGGTGGGAGAGGGCGAGGTTAAGTGGGCGGGACAGGGCAGTTATGACGATATTGGAGTCGGAGTACTGCTGCTGCACTTTGGCGAGCGTGGTGGGGGTAAGCGGAGGAGGAGCAAGACTCAAAACAGAAAGGGGCGATGTGGTGACAGCGAAGCCAAGCCGAGATGTAGTGTCAGGCTTTTTGGTCTGCTGTCATTGCCAGGCACACATTCGTTGAGGGTTCGAGTTAGAGTCGTGCAAGGATGTCGTCCGTGTCGTGGGGGTGGAAAGCGCGCGCGCGAGAAGTCGTTGCGGGCTGGTGTAAGTACTGTTGAGGTGTACTTGGTCGGTTATCGACGCCACTCCGATGGTTCTGTAAGCCGGGTCTTTCAACTCGACATTCTCGTGGTGCTTCTTCCTCCTGTGTCGTGTCTGTCTTGATCTTGTTTCCACCCAGGCGACGACGGGGCGGTGCTGTGGTGTTTCAAAGCTGGCCGTCCGAAGCGGTGATGATGGTGGCCGTGACTGATGACTCTTCCCCAATCTTGGTAGGAAAACCCTTCTTTTCTCCAATAAGGACCGGTCAAGTGTTTGGAGCAGGCCGTTTGTCAAGGGCGGTAAGTCGTTCCACGTGTACGATTTCGGTGCAGGGTATCCGTACAGATACCTCGGCCTGGATCGCGGTGGTTGGGCTCGTGGTGGTGGTGATGATGGTGGTGGTGGGGGGGCCAGTAGGAGGTTGTATATGCGTGCGTTTGCTGTTCCTCGATGCAGATGCCTCCTCTTCCAATCAAAAGCAGACGACGATGGGCCCAATGCGACAGACGAGTTGATGGCTCCGGGGTTGGCTGCAGGGTGTACACAGGTGATGGGACAACAGCGGCGTCGAAGGGTCGCGGTGGTTGAGATATATGAGACGTCGTGGGGTGCTGCGTGTCGGACAGCAGTGAAGAGAAGTCGACGGGTGTTGGCTGATGGCTGGTAATGGTGCTTCTGTTCCCCGTGGCGTGGAAGAAAAGGAAGAATGGGTTCCCAGTTGGGGTTTACACAAGGAGGGAGGGTGAGCGAGTAAAATGTACAGGTTTGGACGAGCGGGTTGCAAGGTCGGTCGACAAGACTAGGTTCGTAAGTACAAAGTAGGCACTGCGTGGACAGGTGTAGGGTTGAATGGATAGCGGACGTGGGTGTAGATCGTAAGAACTCCCCAGCAGCAGAGCAGTGCCAGAGGGACGGACTCAAGAAGAGTGAGTGAGTGTGTGTGTGTGGCAATGACGGGACGCGAGGGGGGGCGTGGATAAGGATGAGCTAACTGAGAGAGCGGAGTGGGCTGTAGAGGGGAGACTGTACAGGGGTGTTCTTATGGGTAGGTAGGTAGGTACCTAGGTGCTAGGTTGGAAGAAAAAAGAACCGGGGATGTGTGTGTGTGGTTGAAGGGCGGGGCTGTGAGAGACCGACTTACCTGTACGTACACTACCTACCTCCTGCCCACCTAGGTAGCATTGAACCGACCGACCTTTCCCTGTCGATTTTGCCATTTTTTCTTCTTTCTTTTCCCTTTTGGAAGGAAGAAGCAGAGGATGATGACACGGGGAAGTGCCGCTGCCGCTGCCGCTGCCGCTGTTGCTCCTTAACCGTCGTCTACTTTCCTTCACTGCAGTCTTTGGCGCCTGCATTACGCGAAGTAGCAAATACTGTAAGTAGGTAGGAGGTACCTGCCTACCTTGGGTAGGTAGGTAAAAGTATGGTTGCATACGCTACCTACAAACTGAGGTAGGTAGATAAAAAATACCTACATCGAAGGTACCTACCTAAGGCACCTAGAGACCTGTAAGTTTAGAGGAAAGAAAACAAGACGAAAAAAAAGGTGTAAGGGGGACCAGACTGGCAGGGTTGGTTGGAGCTTCAGCATACCTACCTTAGGTGCACTAAAAAAGTAAGGTACGTACTGGTGCTTTCCCTGCATTGTAGGTATCCATATCCGTACGTGCACTACCTAGTACGTACCTAAGCAATTTTTTCTTCCTGCCTGGCCTAACGAGGTGCGATGGAAGGAAGGAACTGCATCAGGTACGTACTCGTGTCTCGTCCGATTTATTTACCTACCTAGGTAGGTACCTACCTACTTGGTGATAAAACCTGTAGTACCTACCTACCTACCTAGGTACGGAGGCAAACAAGGACGCCAAGCAAGGAACAATGAGTAAGGTACCTATAGATAGGTAGGTAGGCACGGATAGTGAATCGTCATACAAACTCCTTCCCCCACCAGTGCATCACCATCATCGCTCTTTCTTTACTGGCTTGGCAAGCAACCAAGTCAAGTCATCGACGTCGGCACTGCCATAGTCCCTCGGGCGTTCAGGCTCTTTCACCGTCAACAAACAATCAACAGAGCAACAATAGAAGAACGCCGCCAGCGTGCTTCGTTCGTTCTTGCGCCTTCGCTTCAGAACGTCGTCAGAACGTGTCGGCGCGGCGGGGAGACACGGAGACGGCTGCAAGCCTGCAACAGGCCTCTTCTCTTGCATTGGCGCAAGCCTCGTCGGTTTCGTCTTGTGTATTCTTCCTTTGTCTCTTGCTCAGCACGGCCGGAAACCGTTCATTCATCTCGCCCTCCCTGCCTGCCTGCCTCTCGCTCTCCGTGTCTCTCATTCACTCGGGCAGCAAGCAGTCTTCGGCTGCCCCAGAAGGCAGAGAAGAAAATAGCTCCCTTCTTGTTCGTCGCTACAACTACCTGGCCAAAGGTAAGCTATGCTTGTCCGATCCCCCGTCCTAACCCAAACGTAGTCTAAGTCCATCCCTCTGGTCCGTGTTGCGCCCTTTACCAAACTCAGGCGCGATGTGGAGGAAAGTGGAGGAAAGTGGAGGGGAGTGGAGGAGATGGATCCCTCGAGCCGTCGCCCTCAGTTTACGTTGTTGTCCGCTGTGAGCCTGTGTCACTCACTCCCTGCATCTACGGTACCTATCTGCCTCGGCTCCGCCTCTGCTTCTTCTGGTCTTTGGGTCTTTGGGTCTTCGGTTCCAGTCTCTGCCGCCCAAAAGAGGGCCCGAAGTGCCCAAGCCTTTTGGATCGTTACTCCGCACACTCTGGAGTAGCACTCCCCTGTCCGTCTTTGGACAAAGTATCAGGTGGTATCCGTATTTGCCATTGAGTTCTGGGCGTCGACTTGGACGAATGGTACGTACATGCTGGACTGGTCATGTGGTGAGTGTCTGTCTGACTGGGGTTCAGAGACACACCAAAGAGACACCAGCGAGACCTGGGACGATTCAGTCAGAATCCGACAAAAGACACATCCACCACAGCTTTTCCTCCCAGTGGCCGTCGCCCTCGCCGTTGACACTTTCTGGGGCTGACTGTGGCTCCGACTTTCAAGACACCGGCGTAACGGAGTAAAACAACCTGACTGGCTCTTGTCTCTCTTTCTCTTTCGCCTTCGCCTTCGCCTTCTCGCAGTTGTCGGTTCAACCTTCTCCTACGAGAGACATGATCTGAGTCGGCGAGACGGGAGAGGGGGGGCCGGGGCCAGTGTCGGCTTGGGAGCGGACTGCGTCACTGCTCTGGCAACGGCACGGCAGTCCTCCGTGTTCGAGGCTAGCCCACTCACTTACTTTGGATAGTGTCGGAATAATATCTGGATGTGTTCTGGTAGCATGCTAATGATGACCTACAGGCTACACACACTCACACTCACACACACACACACACGATTTCAGGAGCAACTGATACTAACACGTCAAATGCACCTCGCGGCAATACGTACCCTCCAAAGAGTCTCAAAATGGACATGACCTCTGCGCTCGATGCCACCATGCAACTACCTGTACACTGCGAAGCGTCGTGATGCCATTGGCTACGGGTCTCCGACGCTCTATAAGCACAAAGTAATTCTTCCGTCACGTTGCAAGGTTGGGCCTCCCGCAGCTAATTATCCATCGACGGCACCGCTACGGTGATATCCTTCCAACCACCACCACCTGTGCCGCCTTACGACCAAGGTGAAATCACATCCTTCTATCAGTCGTCGACGACCACGATGTTGCTGTGGCGGAGAGAAAGAAATCAGTGGCCGTGGATGAATGTGGACCTGTACACGCACAAACAGTAATTGGCGAACCACTTGCGAGACGAAAGACAGACAGGGTGCGGGGCAGGGTCAGGTTGTCTTTGCTGGGTTCGCGGTGGTCCCTTACTACGTATTCCTTTGCCGGAGGTACGAAGGAATATCCAAGGTCACTACGAAACCCGGTCTCCATCTGCCCTCCTCCGCCCTCTCTCGTCTCTCCTCACGACTTCCAATTCTTCATCGGGCAACGGGCATCACTCATCTTCAAACGGTCTGCTCTGCAGGCCGTCGCCCATCTTGTACACCACACATCCACACACTACGTTGGAAATCGTGGCCGGTGGCCTCTCCTACTCTCCAACCCTGGTTCCGTTGCCCAACTCCATCCAGCTTCTGGCACTGCCCTCTGTTGCTAGTTTACATGGGCACTAGCCCCAAATCTGTTTCGTTTCTTGCTGTAAGGCCAGGGATCAGAGCTCGGTCTCTCCCCCCCTCCCCCTCCCTCGCCGGAAAGATCAGGGTACCAGGTCCAGGCCAACGGTTCCCGCTGCTTTGACCAGGGCAGCGACAGAGTCACAGAGGCGGGCCAAGCGTCCCTTGTCTATACTCCAGCAGGCTTGCCCCTCTACACGTGTAGGCACTCTGTACTGTATCCGTACCTCGTGTATATTTCTGCCCCATCCCTGCCCGGGTTGCGATTCCCGTGGGCCGGAGTAAGGATTCCGGAAGACGCCTTTTGCTTGCCAGCCACTGACAGCAGAACCGACAATGGACATCTCCAGCACACAGCAACTTTGGGCGACGCGCCGTGGGACGCGGTTGAGAAACGATACATAGGTATCCGTACCGCCCGGCATGCTATCGTACACCGTATGCTCGCTCTGCTGGGTCACAGCAGTGTTCTGGGCCCTGCTTCTCTCCACCCCAATGGAGCCCGCTCTGCCGGTTTTGGAGCCCAGTTCCAAGGACGGCCGAGAGTACGGTGGACTCGACAACCGGTGGTGTGAGGGAGACTTGGGCGGCACGCTGGCGGATCTGCACAATTCGGTTGGATGCGATGCATGATTTTATGCGACCACGGGCACCGATACCGGGGTTGACTTTTTGGGCCGTCTTGTTTGTCAGCGAAGTCAAGACCGAACGAACCGCCTTTCACGTGGGGATCCCTGCGACAGGAACAGAGCGCGCAGGTCGAACGCAATGTGCTGCCGTCCGAAAAATCAGACGAACAAGGGACGAAGGATACGTCGATATCGAGAGGCCTGCGCCTGGCTGTCTGACTCGGCCACCCCAGTCCCAGCTTCTCAAGCGCTCGGAGGCGCGCGCAAATCCATTGCCAGGGCAATATCGTTGGTGCCGGTAGTTCTCTGGAGCAAATGGACAAGACCCGCAGACACTCGTGTCGTCATCCCACAGATCCAGGCCTTTTGGCTTTGCCTACCATCCGTCGACCTTGAAGTCCCCTCCCACCGAGCCCACCGAGAGAGCCCGCAATGAGATGGTCGGTTCGACGAGAACCAATGCCTGACGGCTAAAACTGGTCGTAGGGGGCATTTTCTTCAGAGTTTTTTTTTTCTTTTTTTTTCTTTCTCCAACTCCCCCCGCATTTCAAAAGACTCGTTCCTCTTTCGGCCGGGTTGGAGCTCGAGTTCATCAGTATTTGTCGGCGCTCTCTTTCTAGTAGCCTCATCCGAGTGGCTGGGGACGGGTGAATTCCAGAGTTCCAGAGCTCCAGTGTTCCAGTTGCTGTACAGTTCCAGGCTGGCGGGCAACGCAACCATGTGGCGTGGAGGAACCCTTTCTCCTTCCCGACGAGGTATGGCTAGTAACCGCCGGTCCCAGGTAATGGGGAGCCGATGGAATGGAATGGAACAATGCGCCGGGATTGGGGTATATTTTTGGGCCGCGCACATGCGGCAGTGTCCATCCTCTCCGCACTTCGTCTGCCTACCTACGTAGGTAGGTACATGATACCTGTACAGGTATCCGTACTTCGTCCAGGCGCGCCGGTTCTGGTTGTCCTGTTGAGCGACACGTCTGGCTTTGGCATGTGTCTTTTGCATGCCCCCCGGCATAGGATATAGCATGCATCCATTCCTTGGCACCCTTTCCCGGAGATTGCCATCTTGCCATCATAGAGTTCACCGGTTCTTGATGGATTGTCTGGGGCAACTTGGCAAGCCTCCATCCAACCAACCTTCTTCTAACTGATGTACAGGTACGGATACATCTGTAATGATAGTGTCAACCGTGTAACTGTCAACGGCATTCCAATTCTCCGAAGCAAGGAGTCTTGATTGTTGGATCGAACCAGCCAACCCTCTGCGATGGAGTTGGTCGACGGAAGAAGTAGTTGAGAAACCTGACAAGGTGCTTTTCTGCTACAGGTACGGATACGGATAGTCTGATACGAAGTACTTGTATCCGTACATGATGCCTCTCTCTCGCAGGGTCACCCATGGCGAATTTCCGTCCCTCCTCCGCTGTCGGTCGGGTCAGTGCACTACCACTACTACCACCATCACCACCACAACAACAACATCAACAACAACAACAACAACATCAACAAACCAATCAGCTAGCCACAACATGTCGGTGTATGCTGTTTGTCCCGGCGGCCGTTGTATTGTCATAGCAATCGTACACAGCCTCGACATAACCGGCTGCTTAGCGGGTTATCACCGCTCTGAGCTTCTGCTTACACGAGACTCCAGTCAAATGCCTCTTGACAAGTATTTCTCGACAAGAAGAAACTTGTCGAGGAGGGGAAATTCGCTGACAGCCCATTTTCCCTCCCTCGTCTTTGACAAACCAATGGTGTGACAGCCTTTCCCCCCCGAGGCTACCTATGTCATCCACATACGGATACATCGTATCCGTGCTATCATGCTGTCCTAAGCTGGTGCCCGCCGAAGCGCCTGTGAAGAGGCTTTTCTCCTCCAAGTCGATTCAGCCGGCGCTTAGTATCTGGCAGCGGGCCAGCGGCACTGCCCGCCAAGCTCGGGTCGGTTGAATGTTCGCGGCGCCGTTGCCCCTTGGTGGCCCCAGCCTGCCTTTATCGTCGCTAGACACCCAATGGCGGCCCCGGATCTCTGTTGCGGCATTGCCAGCTGAAGTGAAGTGGCAACTAACTGACTGACTCTATTGATGGTCCGAGCCTCGGACTTGTGGCCTAAGTGAAACTGCCATCGGTCTCCTCTGGCCATCAAGTTCGCATGGGCAGCGGACATGGACAGGCTATGTTGACCCCCCGTCTCCTCGACGGCTTTTCCATTCCCATACCATACCCCGGGGGAGGGGGGGCAACATTGAGTTTAGCGATCTTCTCTTGTTCCTGAACCTTGGTCGTTGACGGAGACACCGGCAAACTCTGCGCGAAAAAAGGGGAGAAAAAAAGAAAAAAAGGCGGGCCATGCGAGAGTCGCCTGCGAGTGTGAGGCTCTCAGCGTGGCCCGGCCGCCCAGCCTGCCATTGTGACGACATCACCGTCACATCCTACACCTTGACCAGCGTGTGCGATGGTATACTAGTATGGTACTTACTTGCTTACTACGTACTGCTCACGATTGGTCTACAGACTAGGTACGACGGGCCGGCGCTGCTCCTCTGGACAGCACCATGAAACCGTTGTTATTAACCCAGCACTTTTCTTCGCCATAGACTACCTAATAGACTCATAGTTGGCAGCAGCCATGATCGTTGTAGAGGGGGCAGTCTACAAACGACAACCTGCCGCCCTCGTATACTATGTTACCTACAGGCGATGCCGACGAGTTTCAACACCACCACGTGCGCCGGAAATTATCAAGGGGCCCTGCCGCCCTGCTCCCGGTTTATGCTGCCACTTTTCCACTCTGACCATTTTATGAACTCAGAGAACCGGTGACTGCCAAGTCACTGACTGCCTGTAACGTAGGTAGTACGTCGTACTGCTACACTAGGTACTCTGTTAAACCCCAGGCCCCGGTGGCCAGCCAAGCTTTTGGGGGGGGAGGGGAAGGGGGAGGTCACGCCCAAACATTCCCCATTGTGCTGTTCTTCCATCAATGGCACCGCCGGCCGCATCTGGCTCTAGCCCGTCGCACGAGTTGCGATGGCGGTTCATGTCTCACGTCTCGCAAAGACGACAAAGTGCGGGGGGGGGAACGAAGTAGAGGTCCGTATGTATCTATGACCTATCTCAAAAGAGACCTCTCTTCTATTGTCGCTCTGCCTGGGCACCGACGCGCCGAGTTCCACCCAGCACCCACCTGGGCATGTCCTCGTTCGTCGTCGTCGTCGTCAACTTGAGCAAGCTAGGGCTTGGGCTTGGTGAACCACGTCACCACTGTTGCTTGGTGTGAGAGAGATGCCACTGAGATGCCACTCCAACACTTCTCAACGGCGTTTCTTTTCTCAAGGGCCGGGGATGGGGGGGGGAGGGGGGGGGGGGGGGGAACAGGGTTTACGGATACAAGCTGCTTCATAGTGCATCTCAACCTCATCACTGTTTGCTTGCTTGCCTGCTTGCTTACTTGTAAACGGCGGTTGCAGGCAGAAGATGCACAAAACGTGCTGCCCGTCACGCCACAAACTGGCAGTTGCGCGCGCGCGAAAGAATGCCCGGTTTTGAAGGAGGCAGGGCAGGCAGGCAGGCAGGCAGGGGGGAAAAAAGAAGAAGAAAAACTCTGTCCCCTGCTGTGTCGTGGAATATTGAATGATTTCTTGTCTCTTGAAAGCATTTTCATCATCGGGGGGGGGAGAGGGGGGGGGAGGTTGGCCGGTGAAGTCCCGGGAAAACGGATGCTTGTCGCTGCAACATGCCACGGGAGGGAGAGAGGAATAGGCCAAGCTTGCTTGTGTTCATCGACTGGGTCAGGTTGGAGGGAGGGATTTGTTGTTGCTTGAGGCCTAGTACCCTTGAACGACAACGGAAGATGGAGACTCACTCGGAACAGCCTCAGCGGAACTGAGGGGGTGCATCAAAGCAAGCCCCTTTTCCTGCATCGGACGACGACTTTGAGTGCCGACCGATCTGGTGAGATGTGATTACTATGGTATATCATGATCGGAAAACCACTCCAAGGGGCTGTTCCACATTCTCACCTCACGGTCCTGTTGCCTCATGAGGGGAGGAGGAGGAGAGTGAGTGGGTTAGGGCCGAATCTCCATGCAAGCAAAAGGCCGAGGCAGCCAGCTTTGGGATCGACGCCACCCTCATCACTCAAGGTCTGCAGCGGACGTTGGGTTCATGTCGAAGATGGTGTGCAGCCAGCAGCGTCACGAACCAACCATCCTCACTTGTTGAGGCCGTGAGATCAAGTGCAAGTCCCATCCATCCACATCCATCCATCCATCCATCCATCCACCCATACGTTAGGCCTAGGGCACCGTGGTGCCTAGGTTTGAAATCATCTTGCAGATGAGGGTTTTTCAATTTTTCAATTTTTTTTATTTAGTTTTTTTTTACCTCACGCCGCAAAAAACTGTCTTTCGTCCCTTGCATGCATCGTAAGATGAGGGTGCGCCCTGATGGAGGGCTGGGCTCGCCGTCCATTCGCCCGGTCCACGGCGGGCATATGCAGAGAAGACGGAAGCGGGGGGGGGGTGACGGGCAGGACGGGGGTCAGGACGGACGGGTTACCATCCCCGGTGCCTGGTCGTGCGTTAGGGCTCCGGCTCGCCGGCGGAAAGCTTCTTGCTGGAAAGCCTTTGTCCATGATGCCCAGGCACACACCCAAACGCATGGTTGCACCGAGGCCCCCCCCTCCCCCCTCCCCTTCCCCCATGAAAGATGGACGACATTCTTAACTTCTCACGAGCTATGGGACTATGGAAAGCCCACTCCCATGTTGACTTACCTATCCATGAAGGGAGAGGCTTTACTAAAAAATAAATAAAAATAGAAAAAGACCATGCCGGGCGAGGGCCGAGGAGTCTTGACCGAGCCACTTCCACTCGACGGCGATCACGACCAAGTGGATATCGCCGCAGTCGGACCTGGACGACCGGCGCCTTTCGGCCGGGCTGGACTCGGGCACCCCCCCCCCCTTCCCCCCTTGAAAAGTCTTTTTCACATTGTTAATTGGCTTTTTCTCCTGACAATTTGATGCACCAGCGGGTTGAAAAAAAATCTGCGTGCGGGGGAAATGGGGAAATGGATGGATGAACCCCATCAAACCGCCGTCAAGCCGCCGCCGCAAAGCCATACTTTTTCACGCTTGACCCTTTACGATGTATGGGTGAGTACATACATTCACACACACACACACACACACACAGAGAGAGAGAGAGAGAGAGAGAGAGAGAGAGAGAGAAGCACGGTTACAAGATTTCGTCGTTCTCTCGACGGCGGGAAGAACTCGGCAAAGACGAAGCAAAAAGAGGGAGGGTAGGAATGTCAGAATTTTATTTCTATTTTTCCACACCGTCCCGACACGGCACCCCGATGTTCATGACGCGGTGGCGGCCGGGGGTTTTTGTTTCTATCTTTGGAGAGAGAGAGAGAGAGAGGGGGGGGGGGGGGGGGG
>PJEX01000326.1:19761-54925 GCA_005350895.1 Colletotrichum tanaceti | reverse complement strand
GGGGGGGCGTCAAGATGTTTTCTGTTTAATTACTGTTCAGTCTCCAGTTCCCAAGTCCAATGCATTGAGTACTACGTAGTCTGGGTGGGGGGATGGCAGAAGGGGGAGGCGGCGGTGGCGCCGGCGGCTTTCACGATGGTGGTTCAAACTGAAACCGGTGGTGTGGTCAGCCGAGTTGATTGAGCGCGCCGCATCGGGAGAGGGCAAGACAGTGTAGATCAGTGGCCAACGGGTAGGGGGTTGGTGCTGGTGTCGGTGTTGATAGTGTTTGTGGTGTTGATACACATTGTACATTGACGAAAGAGACGGCAATTCAAGTTTGTGGAGTTTGGGGGAGCTTGGCGAGTGTATGAGATGATGGAATGATCTGCAATCGACATTTACACTAGAAGAATGACACATGACGCACCAGCGAACCCACGAAACCCACGAAACCCACGAAACCCACGAACCCGGCCGAAAGATGGGATTGTCGGTCGGACTTCCCCCAAAGACGTTCGTTCTGGAGGATATTTCGGTCTTTGGCGTCAGGGAACATTTGTGGAACTGGAATGCTGGGCTTGAACCCCCGGTTGGGTTCAGACCACTAGGAAAGAGAGCAGCCAGCACCAGAGGCTCGGTATTTCGCTGCAAGGATGGAAGAGAACAAGAGAAAAAGAGAGGGCACAAAAAGAAGAAGCACGGGACGCCAGGAGGTCTCAACGCCGGCTGAGCACATCAGAGTCAGGCTAGTGGGATATTCGGAAACAGTGGGACCAAGAGCACAAGAGATAGGTAGGTACGGATAGTGTACGGATGGATACCTGTAGTGTACCACTGTACCAACCGAGACGGAGGTGGGGGGGTGGTCCGGCCAGCAAGGTGACCAAGGGTGTTTGGGCTCGACTGAGAAATCCGTTGCAGACTTGTACAGAGTTGGGAAGATGCGTAAGCTGACAATCGCGTAGAGAGAACCGCATGTCATGTGTGGTTTCATTTTCCAATGGATTATTCTGTTCTACATGTCCCGAATTAGTAGTACCACAGACACAGTCGACCTGGGAACGCGTCCGAGTACTCTGTGCGCTAATTACTTGCTGTCTGCGACGGAGGGGCAAACGTACATAGGTACCTAGGGCGGCCCCTGACAGCAGAAGCAGCAGCAGCAGCAGATCCATTCCGTCCTGAAAGATGCAGCAGCGCGCAGTGCAGTGGCGAGAAGGTGCCATAGTGGAAATGATGGGTTATATCTGCAGCAGTAGTGCCGGACGGTCTCTCACCAAGTTGCCAACCCCTCTCCACCTACCCTACCTTAGCTATCTGTAAGAAAGTCAATGATCAACCATCGCCATTGTGTGGTGTGCCTCTTTGTAACCGCCGGCCGGAAACGACAGCGACAGACAACCAAGACAGTCTCGACTGACCGGAAGGCAAGAGAGCATTACAGTACCTACCTACCTACCTAGTGTCAAAATGAAATGAACTGGTTCTGTACGCGACCAAGCCAAAACCAGCTCTCCCCGTGCCCCCATTGGTCCAGTTTTGGCGCCGACGAGCGAACGATGCAAGCTGTAGTAGTATGCACCACGCATAGACGTGCATACCTACCTAGGTAGGTACACGGCTACATTACTTGGGTGGGTACGGATACATATTTACCTACCTGGGAGCTAGGTACCTATCTACTCATCATGTAGTACCTTCGATGCAGACCACGACGGGGGGTGCGGAGTGGGACCGCGGGCTTTTTCTATTAATAGCCCCAGGCTCATGTTTCGCAAAACACCTGCGCTCCAGTCATGATGCAAGCCCACACACTCACTCCCTTTCCCTCAGGGATCACTCGCATCAAACTTGGTCAGGGGATAAGGAAGAAGGAAGGGAGAGAGAGAGAGAGAGAGAAAGAGAGGGGAAGAAAAGGACGTGTACTCCACTCTTTCGGTGTCTACACGTATACAGGTAGGTTACAGGTAGGCTGAAAGTAGCGGTAGGGCTCTTGTTCACAGCAAGACCTTCTGCTCCACTTGCGCTGGTGACCCCCCCACCGCCGCTGTACGATGTGTACAAGTAAAGGGCGGCTGTCCAGTCAGCTTCGTCCATTTGCCATCTCGCGGCGGCAGCGAAGATGAACGGCGGCAACGGTGTCTGCCACCACTCACGCAATCCAGACTCTTCTGTCGTTCATGTGCTGCTCATCTCTGCATGTTATTGCAGGACGCGGCGGAAGGGGATAAGATAGATGCTCGGTCCGGGCACACGAGGTTCATCATACGTGAACGCGATAGGTACCTGGTTCAACAGACGGACGGACGACACGGGAGAGCGGGCAGTCAAGGGCCGCGAATGCTACGGCTCTAAAACAACAACAAATGAGCCCAAGAACGGGCACCAGTCCAAGTGCTATTCAATGGCGGCGGCGTAGTGTGACAATAAAACCTAGACTTGTGCCTGGTGCTGTAAGCTCACCGAAGCCCGCGGACGAGGCCTTCGCCAACACAATAGCACCCGAACCGAACCCGACCCGACACCCGGCAGACGAGGCCTCGTTCCTCTTTCCCTCCCATCCCTTCATTTTGCGCGCTACGGTTTGGGACGGTGGGCAGGCAGGGGACTCGCTCTGTCACTTGCCCTCACAATACCACTAACAGCCCAGAAAAGGACCCCTGCCCCGGTCGTCCCAGTGCCTCGCCCGCCTTCAACTGACGCCACGAGGAGTGGAGCTAGCTACCAACCCTACCCTGGGGGGACCCTCCCACCTCCCGTAAGTAGTCCTTGCCTTGGACCAGCATCGCCCAGGCGCAGGGCCTCCATTTTCGACCGACAAGACCCATTCCCCTTCAGTCTCGCGTTCCCAGTCGCTTGCGTACTGACACTGGTACCGGGTACCTAGTCATCTAGGTACCTAGTGTAGTTCTGCGCCAGTACCTGCGCCGCCCAGAGTGTCGTCCGCCGGCCCCTCATCCACCCCTCTCCCAAATTCAAAACCCAAACACGTCCAATCCCTTCGCTTCTGGTGCTGCTGCTGCTGTCGCTGACGCCGCTCCCTGTATGTACCTTAGGTAGGCTGTTGCTCGCTGCTGTTGCTTTTGTGACTGCTATACCATTACTGGCCTACTGCTACTGCTACCGCTACCGCTGCTCCTGTTGCCGGCTACCTAGCTAGCCCCCGTCCTTCTTCTCACTCCCAAGGCCCTGTGTCGGGTCCTTCTGTCGAACCCTTTCCCACACAACTCCACCCCTCTCAACCATCCTCGCATCCATCCTTCCACCACCACCGCCGCCGCCGCCTCTCTTACCATTCCGTCCTTCTCTCTCCCAAAATTCCCAATTCCACCCCCTCCCTCTTTTATTCCCTACACCTACGGATACCTTACCTCACTTCACCTTGCCTAGCCTACCAACCCTTAACTTTGGCCCAGCGCTCTTCCCAACCGGCGAATATCCTTTACTTCATTCACCTCTTTTTTCCATTGGACTCCCACAACTCACTTTACCTGCCCTCCCACTTCATCCATGTATCGGTATTGACCTGGACGGTGCCACATCTCTGTTTCCCGCCTACAGCATGTGCTAACCCCCGAGCCGTCGTCACCACTAGCCATTGTTTTCTCTCTTCTCCATTCTCTTCCACCATCAACCGCTTACTCTATTCTCTGTCTCTCTTTCTCTCTCTCTCTCTCTACCTATCACCCACCATCTCCCCTTCTCCGCCTTCCACTTTACCCTCTGCTCTGCGCTCTTTTCTTCTCCTCCCGACCTTGACGACAACTTCACCTCTTTCTTCCCCACGCCCGCACCAGAGAGGGACCCGCCGCATACGAACAGTTCCCCCCGCCTTCTCTCCGACCTGAATTATTTTTGTCGCCCGACTGGTCACCTGCGCAGCGCACGCTCCGGCACCGCCCCGAGTACGAGGAGGACCAAGGACCAGAGAGAGAAGGAGAAGAAGAGACTTCGGTCCTTACCCGAGACCAAGACCACCAAATCCCGCCGCCGACGACGACGAACGACGACGAGCAGAAACATCGACGGGATTCAGCAGCGCTGTCCTCCGATCTTCCCCAATCGCCTACGTCCTTTTCCTTCTTTCAACAACACCAACCGCGACTCCCGCCCCTTCAACCACCACCCGCCGCCACCATTTATTTAACTATCACGCCCACGCTGCCCTCCTCGGCTTACGCAGTCTCGTCGCCTGAGACTGCCGCCAACACCTTTCCCTCACGCAAGAGGAGAGAGAGAGAGAAGGGATTCGGGCAGCCCATTCCAAAGGTGCACAAAACTATGCCGTCAGCGGCGGCAAGGCGGATCTACGAGGATCAAATCCCCTCCTTCATGTCAGTCTTCGACCTCGACGCGGAGACAATCGCAGCTCAGGAAACCCTCACGTTTGTCGACCCTAAGTTGATGGATATGGAGGCTGCCGGGAAATCCTTGGCCAACCCGGTCCAGCATCTGCGGCCCATGATGCCGTCCGATCCCACCCACAAGCACCACGACAGCACCTCAACACAGGCATCTGAGTCTGCTGAGTCTTCACCTACAACGACGCTCTCGACAAGCGACTGCTCCCCGTTGTCGGACCCGTCTCCCTCGTCTTCTCCGGACTCCCCGGTCAACCTGATCCCTCTCAGCTCTTTCCCGGCTACCTCCTTTGGCGGCCTTGCGCCCTTGTCTTCGATGAATTCTTTCCCCGCGACGGAAGCCACGAGTTTCGGTCGACCCATGACGTCGCCCTCGCCACGCCGTCCCAAGAATATGAAGGGTCTGTCGATCCAGCCGCCCTTCGTGAGCAACACGGCCACGACGCTCGTCTCCGAACCCGCATCGCCCTCTTTCATCAAGCCCACCATCCCGGCAATGAAGCGCAAACCCAGTCAGTTGAGCCTCAACACCAAGACTTCGGACCTGGTCATGCGGAACACACTCGACGCCCCCGGCACGCCTGGCATGGCACCTATTCTGCAGAGGCGCGCCCTAAAACATTCGACGTCGTCTCCCCATATGCTGCCTTCCCTGAAGTCCGCGACGTTTGGCCCCCCCGGTGGCATGACCTTCCCCAAGGTTCTTAAGAGGAACGAGTCGGGTCTATCGGAGTTCTTGAGGCCGACTAAGGCCGGCATCGGTGCTTCGTTTGACACGACGATTGCAGAGGAGGAGTCGCCAATCAAGACCCAGCTCGTCAGCCGCGCCGCCCTCGACTTTGAGCCGTACCACGAGAACGAAAATAATGAGGATCAAAAGACGCCTGGTTATCCCGACGGCCCCATTGCAATCTACGAGGACAATGTCTACCTCTACCTGGAGCCGACTGCTGAGGAAGCTTCAAAGTTCGACACAGTTATAAATGTTGCGCGGGAAGTGAGCAACCCGTTCTCGTTTCTGCCAAAACTGGATGAGCCCATGTCGGATTCTCCTGCAATCTTCAGCCCCATTCCCGATACCGCCGTATCAAACGCGAGTTTTTCCACGGCTTTCGAGTTCCCCACCAGCGACAGAACCGAAACACCGACGACGCCCAGGGCCATGTCATTCTCCTTTCAGCGCCCAGAGTACATCCACATGCCCTGGGATCACAACACAGATATCGCTCAAGACCTCATGCATCTTTGCGAAACAATTGACACGAGAACAAAGGAGGGAAAGAGGGTTCTTGTCCATTGCCAACAAGGAGCAAGCCGGTCTGCCAGTCTCATCATCGCGTACGGACTTTACCGGAACCCTGACCTAAGCGTCAACGACGCCTACTACGCAGCGCAGGAGAAGAGCAGGTGGATCAGCCCCAATATGAAGCTCATGTACTGCCTACAGGACTTCCAGAAGCAGGTCTCCAAGAAGAAGGCGTCGCCAGGCTCGGCCTTTCGCCCCCGTGCCGGACGTAGCCCCACCAAACACCGTTTAACGCTTTCTGCAGATGCCGCCATTGACATCGCACCCAAGGAGCCATTGACAGCTCCTCTCCCAGGAGAGAAGGAGGGTAGCTCAGGCAACGCGAGCCCAAGCAAGGGCACTCCTACTCGTGCCAGGGGTCACTCGACGCCCGGCAGCCAGCCAATCTCACCGGGGCCATCATCGGCACCGTCGAGTTATTCATGGTCAGAAAGTGAGACCTCTGCAAAATTTGGAGGTTTCGACGTCGGCCATTTGCTTCCTTCCGAATCCGCGCCGCCTGTTTCGGGTCTCGTACCTTCGTCATCGTTCTTCTCCAGGCCACCACCTTCGCCTGGCCCGCCCCCCTCGCCCGGTTTTGGGGCACACCGATTCGGCCCATCTGCCGGCTTCGGATTCTCCAGCTTGAATCTGGGTCCGGCACCAGGCCGCGGGATGCAGCACGCCACTCACACGCAACGACCGCTCACAATGGTAGGCGCGATTATTGATGATGCGGCTCTCATGTCGCCCAGAGCAGAGACGATGACAAAAAACCCGCTACACGCTGCCTGCAACGAGTTCCCAGGGATGCGATTTGTCGAGGTGCCGCCGACCCCAAGCGAAGGTCTGTTCTCGCCTCGAGAAACGATGTTTCCCAGGGATCCTTTCTACCCTTTCGGACGCCCCACCCAGGTGGCTGATCCGCGAAGTCCGCCTACAAAAGGTGAAACGCCAATTGTGAGGTCTATTGACGAGCTGCTATGACCGCCGCCAGGACGGGACACACTGCCACTTAGCCATGAGCATCAAGCGGCGCCCGTCTGGGTCGGACTATTTTGGTGACACTCGGCCGAACTATTGGCCGTTGTTGCTATCTTCTGCAGTTTGCAGAAGAGAAGGCCATCAATCGAAATTTAAGCACCATGCGAGCCGGGTAGCCCTTCCAGCCCCTTGAATGTTTCTACGGCATTTATAGGCGGCGCATCGTTCTGGATGAGAACGGATCGTCGGTGGCATATTATCACGAGATCTCTTGCCTTATGGACGTCGCCGATGATCCAAACCAGACGTGCAATTTGCTCAATCTACCTTGTCGAACACGACAAGTTCTAGGAAGAGCTTCATCAACCTTCAAGCCGGCATTTCTTTTTGTCATTTTCGAGCCTTCTTTTCAGAGCGCAGCTAGTGGCGGCGAATTGGCGATGGAAACCGCCACGTTAGCACTTTTGCGAAAAACAAAAAAACGTACCTTACTACCATAAACCGAAATGTGTAATCTAGAGCCGTGCCCTTCGGGCGCGAATATTGGAACGAAAAGGTGGGAGACGGATTCCCCCCATTTGGACATGAACAGGCAAGGGAACGGGGGGTTCGGCCATCTTCCGTGTAGTCGTTTTCGAGTGCGCCAACGTCTTGGACCAAGGAGTTGAGGGGGAGGGTGGATTTTGCTACACAGACTTTCTTCATGATGCCAATTCTCCACGGGGACTGGTTGGCTTGGAGATAAGACGGCTGTCAACGGGTTTTTTAATAACCCTCCCAAAGAAAAGATCGCTCCGACACCGTCATGTTTTCTTTTTGTGTTGTTTAGTTCGGATTTTCCTTTGCTTTTTTCCCACGCAGGTCTATCTACGGATGACTTTTCGCAAACGCATATGGAGTCAAGGAGAAAGCGGAGGTGAGTACGAGATGAGGATAGCATGACGGCATGGCTGGGGAAAGAGGGACGGAGGGGGAAAATACGAGAAGCCACACTTTGTGTGTCAAATCTGCTGCCTGTTTCTCACTGTGAGGAGTATGTCGTGATCGCCTTCCTGGTGCTTGGTGCTGTTTCGAATCGAGAGACTCGGCGTCGCTGGGAAATGCTGTCGGGTGGCTGACTTTTGTAGTGGGGAAAGAGAGAGAGTTAATGCGAGAGAGGCAAGGAGGGGGGTATCTTCTCTTCCCTTTACAAAGCGAGGGAAACTTGAGGGCTGGGAAGGGTATCCCAATCTGCTTTCTGAATGATTTATCAATAGCGAAACGCCAGTCGGCGCCGGGTGGACGGACTCTCCTTAGTTTCGTCTGCGAGATGATGTGTATGCTTGCTGCATGCTGTGTGTGCGTAGATGTGTGTATAAAAGTATATAGGTAGGTACGTGTACATACACTGTGGACCTGGATATATATACATGAACTTCTATCCGCGAGTAAAGTTGGGGATTGGAACCGGATGCACTGGGCTAGAAACGCACCCCCGTGAATGATGGAGATGTGACAGAATCGATAACATGTATCTGGATATCTCAAAAAGGTGGAAGGAAAATGGGGGAGGGGGGCGTGTTTTGGTGCAGAAAAGAAATGAAGCAACACTGCCAGCACACATGAACTGCGTGGCCACCGCAATTCTACACTGAAGACGGGGGGAAAACTACATTCTCTGGCTGTGCCCCTGTTGCTCGATTGACGTCTCTTAGCAAGCAACTGATTACTGTCTCATTGGAAAGCCTCGACGTGTTCTACGCCAGCCTCCGACAAAACAAACATCACGAAACATCCCGCCCAAAAGTGTGGGAGGGAAAAAAAAGGGCACTAAACGACCGGGGGAAGCTACAGCAGCAAATACCTCGAATTGAACGACTTGCTACTCTCCTATGGCCTCTCACTGCGTCTTGCCGGCGGCGGCGGCGGCGCGCTTCGCGGCCTCCTTGGCCCTCTTCTCCTTTGTCGCGATCTGGGCTTCGGCCCCGATGGCGCCGAAGACGAGGGAGACGCCGAGCCATTGCATGCTGCTGAGGCTGTGGCCGAAGGCGAAGACGGAGAGAGCCATGGTGACCATCTTGCGAGTGACGGTTACGGTGACCAGAAGAACCGAGGAGAAGGTTGAGAGGGTGTAGACTGGAAAATGTGTTAGGTAACAATGGGCCTCGGAGGAGTAGGGGGGAAAGCATGAGGGAGATCTGAGGGACCATACAGATAAACACCTGGCCGACGGCGCCACACGCCGCGAAACCCAGCACATCCCACCACACAGCGGGGTACCGCGCCATGAAGCCCAGTGCGGCCTTCAGCTCGCCCGCGTTGCCGGCGACGTCCATGCCGAGGTACTCGCCCAGCCCTGTGTGCACCAGCCAGGGGCTCAAGACCAGGTAACCGAGAGTAACGGCGGTGCTCATGAGGTTGTTGGCGCACATCATCTGCGGGCCCGTGTACCCCTTGAAGGTGCTGAAGATATAGTCCTGGGTGGTGTTGGTGAGACCGTCGAACAGCAGGTTGATGGACAGCAGGAGCATGCCCCAGGGCATGTTGGCGTCCGGGTTGACGACCGACTTTTTCTTCTTGCTGCCCGAGTGCAGCGTGAACACCGCCACGCCCGCCGTGACGCCTGCGACGACGAGGTACTTGTACAGCGGGTAACGCTTGCCAAACAAGGTGGTGTGGAGGAGCATGACGGGGACCAGCTTGCAAGACTTGGCGAGCAGAAACGTGATGTAGTCGATGTGCGCGAGGGAGGCGTAGCCAAAGGGCGACGCCAGGGACGAGGTGACGGCGACGAGGGCGAGGGGCATGACGATGCCGCGCGAGGGGAAGACGGGGGGTAGAGATGTGGTGCCGCGCGAGGAGAACCAGAGATAGAGAAAGCCCGTCGTCGCGGCGAAAAGGGACTGAATCGTGTTGAGAAATACGGGGTACTTGAAAACCTCGGGCTTCGAGGCCGGGCCGTAAGGGGTTGTCGTGAGCTTCTCTTGGAGGTAGGCCCACGTTAAGCTGTGCGCAATCCAGAGTCAGTCAGCCAAAGAGGCCCAGATGTGGCAATGCATAAGAGGGGTTGGATATGCGACGACGTACAATGAGGCGTAGATACCGCCTACGGCGATCAAGATCTGCACTACGCCGGCTTCCTTTGCCTCAACGGGAGCGGTGGGCACGGAGACCTTGCCGTTGGAGTTTAACGACGTTGCTGTCGTCGCGACTCCATTGCCGCGGCTAGGCGTCCGCGCGAGGGTGTCGACCTTGCCAAAGTACTCGGACGACGTCTGCCGACGGATGGGAGTGGCCTGCTTTGAGCGTGCCATCTTGGTATTCGGCGATGCCTATGTTCCGTTTTGTTCCGCGTCGTATGTAGAGCGTGACCCAAACTTGCGTGAGAAGGTATAAGGCACAGTTGTGAAAGGAGCGAGCGACAATCACTCGATGACTACGTGTTGGTTCTGAATAGGGGGCGAAAGGAAAGACAAAGATGAAGAAAATTTCCGACAGAAAAACGAGGAGGAAGCACTAATAGAAGTTGATCCAAATGAGAAAGACGGACACCGACACAGCACAAGTAAAAACCAGATCGTAGATAGGGAGCCGGCCAACGAACGTCACTGACAACTGGGGCAGATGACAGGTTGGCATCATGCCAAAATTAAAAAAAGATTAGGGTGGGGAGCTCACATCCCAAAGCCGCTCCAGGGTCCCTCTCCACTGCTTGTTTGCGGCCGCTCTAACCCTATCAGGAACCGCCAGCCCAGCCAATTCTCCCCTCCCCCCGATCGGCATCACACACAGGTATCCATAGCCCCGCCCGGAATTGGCCAATCATGAAATGATCGCATCTTGACCCTGGATGAGGCGCAAACGCTCCTTTGACCAGTTTGCTATCTCAGTTGCTTGACTCCATCCCAATTCGACTTGACAGACTAAGATTACACCATCCCCTGATGTAGAGGATATAGTAGAGCGTCCTGGCCACCAAGGAAACGCATCTTGCCGTCCATTGCATACTTTCCTGCATTGACCCGTTTCATAGGGAGCATACACATCAGTCACATCAAGGGCGTTGGGGCGTCTGTTTTTCTGAGCGGCCTTGCTCAAACAGGTTTGTCTGCCTAGCTATGGGTTAAGCGTACTATCTAGAATCCACCTGGCATCGGAAAGCCAATACCAGAAGCAAGACTTCCATAACCCAAGACCAGCAGAAATGCGTAGGCAGGCCACTAAAAGGTATTTTCGGATCGTTCGGAGTGTAGGGGTAGGGTGACTTTCGAGAGGAGGATGTGGAGTGAGTTGAGGGCCGATGTCATTAATAGTGCTCCGAAGCTGCAACTCTGCTTCAAAGAGGTATCCGCGTGAAGTAATCATAAGTCGTGCCGTATGTTCGGTTCCGGAAGGCTGAATACAAGAGTCCCTGTCCGTAGACCCGGGGATCTCTTTTGCCTGCCCAAACGTTGACCGGAGGACCACCCTCCCAAAATAAAATAAGCAACGTTGTGTACGCAACGATAAAAAAGCGAAAGTTGAGGACCAGCTTGGTGACCGATATTGTTGCACGCACGTCTGGGTAATCCGTCGACCCAGGTATTTTCGAAAAGGCAAAGAAACAAGTAATTCGTTGCGTCCGTCCTAGAGATGGAGTGTGTAGAATCAACACCCCCTCATCTCAGATATCAAGCCTTGCGGTCAAAGTCTGCAATGTCCAGCGTCTGAAATTAGATGTCGAGCCGTGGAAGGGGCGAAAAGTCGGTCACTTTTTTACTCGGGCGAAGTGGCAGTCTGACGGCGCATCTTCTCCGCCTCGAGGTTCTCGTAGAGAAGGAACAGAGCCGACTCGTTGGCTTTGGCAGTTCCCATGATTGTGAACATGCGCTCGCCAGTGTCGTCGTGAGGAGCCTGGGAAGGTTAGTCATATTTCAAGTATTCGCATGGAATCATTGCATCCTACCTTGGCAATGGAAATGCGCGCGCCAGAGGTCTTGCGAATCTCCGAAATCTTGCTACCGGCACGGCCGATGATGCAGCCAACCATGTCAGCGGGAATGCTGATGTTTTGAGTTTGGAGCTCTTCGCCGTTCTCATCGTGAGTCGGAGGGCCACGGGAAGCAGCGTCGGAGTCGGAACGACGACCATAGGGACGGCCGCCGCCGCCGCCGCCGCCACCATTGTTGCTGTTGCTGTTGGTGCTGAAGTCGGCACCGTTGCCCGTACGCATGACACGCGGAGCGGAGTAGTCATTGGAGCGACCACCACCGCCGGAAGAGAAGGTCGCGGTCGAGCCACTAGTGGCCGACGTGGTGCCGGGCTGCGTGCGAACGGCAGGGTTGTACAGGACAGTTCCTGTACCCCTCTGCCAATCATCGACGAGGCACTTGCAGATTTCCCAAACGGCCCCCTTGATGCCCTCGGGAGTACCCTGAACCTCAACGATGCGCTCAGTCGACTGAGGGAGCATCTCCTTCTGGGCAACCATGCGAACACCCGAGGCGTCCTGAATATGCTTGATCTTCAAGCCCTGGCGGCCAATGATGGTTCCCATCTGGTTATGAGAGATGAGGAGCTTGATGGCTAGGAGTGATTGTCAGCTAAGACTGTTGGGATACATGGAGAGGGAATCATACGGTGAGTGCCGTTGCTCTGGACAACGCCACCCATGCCCAGGGAGGGAGCTCCCTCGAGAAGGGCGCGGGCAACGATAGAGTAGGCCTCAGAGACGGACTGGCAGCCACCAGTGATAGTGAGAACGCGGTCGTGGACACCCTGGACCACCTTGCTGACGCCGGCCTTGACACCGGTCTCGTCGCGAAGGTCGGCGACGTTCTTGCCCGCCTTGCCAATGATGACGCCAGCCTCCTTGGAGGAAACGATGGCCCTCAAAGTGAGCTGTGCCTGGGCATACTCCTCGTCGGTGCGGGGCGCGGGCTCGCCATCGGGGCCGAGTCTAACCTCGTCGTCAATTTTGAGCTGATCGAGGGAGCCAACGAGGTCGTTGCCATTGGAAGCAATGTTCTCCTGGGTAGACATGATGACTGGTCTGGGATTCGAGATGGATGTGGTTCAAGATGTTGAAATAAAGCCGATGAACCTAAGAGATATAGTTAGTAGGCTGTGACAGTTGGAAAATGTGCTAAACATGATAATCGGGATGTTGGAAAGGAGAAACATAGTGAGGTAGAGTGGGAGGTGAAATGTAAGGGCAGGGGGGTTGCGATTTTGTTGAAGTTGTGTATGCGACCATATAGTTAAAGTAAGAAAAGAAGATGCGGGTATCCTCTATCCTTCCGATAAGACAATAGCTCTTGTGTAAAACATCTGCAGTATACTGTGCGGTGATAGTGTAGGCGTCGTGATGCAGCTTAGAGTGTGACCGTAGTGCGCGCATACTTAAGGAGGGTTTGTAGAATACTTGTAATAATTACCTTAGGATTTCCGAGCTTTCTAAGCAGAAAGGCGCGGGGTCTTGCTGCTGAAGGTGTGGGGGCTAGGAAGGTAGCTGATGGGAGTACGTGAAAGTTGTGAAAGCCGGCTGTTTTAGCGCGACAGGACGGATTGTCAGTAGACTGAACCGAGATATTGCTAGAGTCCCCAAATAGTTGGCTTTTTGGAGTCGCGATGTGATGCAGTCGCAAGTGCGCAGGCTGGAGGTTGTAGTGGATTGAAGTGGGTGGTGGATCACCTGAAGTTGGTAGATAGAGGGGTAGAGGAGGAGTTATGGGAGAGGGGTAGAGTAGTTCGGTAGAGGAGAGGTAGAGAGGTCGGGGTGGGAGAGGTGAAGAGAGGGATGATGGAGGCGGAAGTGAGGTTTTCTGAGAGAGTTGGGTGAGGTGAAGAAGAAGGGAGGTCGTGGAGTGGAGTGGATGGAGAGTGAGGTGAAGAGGTGAAGGACGAAAAGAAGAGTGGGAGGTGAAAATAGGAGGAGAAAAGTCGGTAGGTCAAATGTGAGGGAATGGGCAGGAACAGGAAAGTGCGCCTCAGTATTTTTTTCTTTTCTTTTCTTCTCCTTCTGTCTGTCGTTTAGACAGGGCGGGGGGGATGTAACACTCAAAGGTACTTACCGGGCAGTAATGCTCTTGTAGAAAAGCTAAGTACCGTTTTTAGGTGGTGTGGTTAAGCAAAGGTAAGTACAACCTGTAGTGGCTGGCTTCTTAAGGTAGTCCCAGTGTTGTGCAATAGTAGTGAAAATGGTTGGCTACCGGCTGTTAATAGTACCTAGTTGCCTACCTAGGTACTTAAGTATCTACCTAACTAGGTATGATAAGGTGAAGATTTAGGGGGCATTAGCTGCTGGAAGATTGAAATACTACTGCTTCTCAGTGGAGAGGCCTTGAGTGGAATGGAAAGACTGTGAAAACAGGCCGACAGGCCGACAGGCCAGGCAGGTCAGGACCTCTACCGATTCACTGTACCAGTGGTTCAGTGGGGAGGGGCCCAGGGGGAGAAGGGAGTGGCGACAGGTAAGTTGGTAAGGTACGAGGGTAGCAGACGGCAGGTGCCATCGCTCCAACGGCGGCTACTTGAGACGCCGCCCTGCATCAGCTGATCACGTGTACCTACACGCCGAGATTCAATGGAACGATACAATCACGGACGCTAGGACCACCAACTCATCATGTATTCTGCCCCTCCTGCACATGCTTCCCGAGCTGTATTCAAGCCGTACACGGTACCTCATCTAGGACCCCTCCCCCCCTCCACGCAACGCGGAGCTTACCCATCATAGGTACAAGGAGGTAGGTACATGGTCCCGGGGGCTCTGAGGGGGTGTTCTCTTGTCTCTTGAAGGACAGACAGATACATAGGTAGACCGGAGCTCCCTCCTGTGACGTGATGCGCTCGCTAACTTCTGTAGCATCATCTACTGACATACCTACTGACACGAGTGCGATTTGGCATCGACTTAGGTGGTGGACAAACAGGGCCTGCGCAATATGAGACGCCGAGAAGCCGCTGCAGCTGCGCCCAAGCTTTCCCAAACCCGTCGTTTTTTAGATTGTCTCGATCTCGACAGTGGTCACCCGTCGCCCGTCACACACCAACCCCCCGCCACTCTCTTCTCATACAGATCCTGCCACCGCCTCGATGCCTCCCTCTGCTACCTAGGGAAATATTAGATCTATGCCTCCCTCCCCTCCCATATCTTTCGCACGCTTGCACCTCGGCGGGGTGAAAACTCTAGGTAGGGTTTACATATGTCCTCTAAAGTACACGACGGTATCGCCTTGCCTGGAGCTCTCTCGGATCGATTCCCGCCGGGACACACAACAGGGAAGAAGCATTCCCGGCCGTCTCGAATCGCCGCCCATTCCAGGGTTGGATCATTCGACGCAATGCGCATTGCTAGTCTCTCCAGGATCTGGCGGTGCCTGTATCCGCACGCACCGGGCTTTCGCCGACAATAATCTTGTTGGGTGAAGCAAGTGATCAATTGAACTGGCCAACTCGCAACATGGGGATACCGGTAGGAGAGCAAACGGCTCTTCCGACTTTCCAACACAGCAGCCGGTCGCAACCTGCACGTCAATGACGGACCTGTCGCAGGCTCGAGACGCAAGCGCATCGAGCGTCCCAAGCTCTAGTTCCCATCAGTGGCCCGTGACTGACCAATTCCACACATCCATTCTCCCAGTCCCCTCTCTCCCCATCGGTCGGACGCCTTGATCAACAACGGGGCCTTGGTTGCTCCACCCGTCACGTTGCGGTGTTGCTGCGCGGCAGCGTATGTGTCGCCATGTTAAGCGAACGAGGTGAGTACACTCGGGTCTCGGTCTTGGTTGGAATAAAGCTATCCCTCGCATGTCAAAATGCTACATCAGGAAACCCATGGTAGCCAGTGTCGTAACCATGGCCCCTTTGGTCTTCAGTTGCTTGCCATTCGGATATTGTTGAGTCAACCGCCCTCAATCAACAGGGCATTATCCGTACGGTATCGTGCAACCTGACGTTGCACCGTCTCACTATCCGGATTGCGCGGGTAGTATCCGTACCTGATTACCTACACAATCTGGTGAGGAGAACTGCGGCGACATGCCATCTCACTAGTGTCCGGCTATCCGTTGTGGCCAAGGCACTCGGGGGACAAAAACAGGATACCTTTCCCCAAAACCACCAACACACCACGATTACTATCAACTTAGAAGCCTACCTAAGGTACCTTCTTCTTGTATTTGACACCTTTTGCTTTGAGATATTTGAGAGCGTCTCGTAATTGTGCCTTTTTGAGTGTACTAAGAGCTGGGTGGCTTATTGTAGTGGGTAGTGGTGGAGGTAGGTAAGGTAGGTTGATGAGTGGTTGTGGGAGGTACCTAAATGGTATTCTGTTTTTTGTCCCCCGAGTGCAAGGTTCACCCACCCACCCCCCAAAAGCTACGTTGCAAATGTACAATCAGTTCAAAGAATCGAGAGAACAGTCGATCCCCCTCCAAAAGTCCGCCCGGATTGGCCATGAGTGCAAGCTGCGTCTCCAGCGATCCTCACGTAGCGTCTCCGTTGCAGTACCTTGTCCCTTAACCAACGTCCGTCCCGTCTCGTCTCATTCGACGAGCCTCCGCCTATTCCGACCCAGGTGAAAAGAGAGAAACTCGGTAAAGTATTCCAAGAGCCAGCTTAGCTTGCCTGTTGGTCCAGCGCAACCGTACCTGAAAGCCTCCGTCATGTGATAGGTTGCCGGGCACATATGGCATTGCACGCGACACCTGGCGCGGCCGGGGTATGCCCTGATGTTCCGACAGGACGACTTTGGACGGAAATACGCACAGCACGGCCTCGTACGTTGGGTGTTCGTAAAGACGTGAGGGTAAAAGGACAAATCGAACATCATTGATATTGCGTCGCGCGACGTAAATGTCTCGATGTTGTGGAAATTACTGACCCGACGGATGATAAAGCATGAACTCGAGGTATAGTATGTTCGATATGTACAGCTGAGATATCCTCCCCTCCACCACTGAAGCATCCGTCTCCCTTCACCTCTGCCGCAGCTGCTTCTCGTGCTCGACCCAAAAGTTCTTGCAGGCCCTGTGGCCCCAATGCTCGACCCACCACTCCCCGAAGCTATCCTCGACATCGAAATCGACCTTGCTCACCCGCTCTTCGCGCTTCAGACCGCAGACGACGCACGGCTTCGGCGCCGTCGGCACGACCTTGGCCGTCGAAACGGCCATCGTCTCGCTGATCTCGGGCACGCGGAGCTGATCGCGCGGCGACTTGACAGTCGAGTTGGCAGCTGCGACAGCGGACCGCAGCCGGCCGACGTGCTCTCTCCACACGCCCACGACATCGGCGGTCTCGCGCTCCTCGCGCGCCGCCTGCGCCTTGTCGACGCCCGCGAGCTTCATACCCTTGGCGCCAGCGGCCGAAATGGCCATGCCCTGGGCAAGAAACTTGTCGCGGTGCCAGCGGAGCTTGCGGCCGGCGATGACGCGCGCCGCGACGGTGGCGAGGAGGAGGTAGGCGCGGAGGAAGGCCACGGTTCCCGGGTCAGAGAGGATGCGCTTCTTGAGGGGCGCCACCATCTGGCCCGTGGGCTTGAACAGGGACGAGTTTGCCAGGTCGAGGAGCTGCGGGAAGATGGAGAGGAGCACGGAAGGAGGGGGGATATTGATGGGCGGCGGGGCGTCATCGCCGACTTCGGGTACCGGTTCTGGCTTTGCCTCGGGCTTCGGGTCCGACTTTTTGGTGGCGAATGAGGAAGATGCTGCCGGCTTGACGCCGTCGACAGCGTCCCAGTCCCAGCTCTCCGGGGGCCTGGACGAGTCAATGGCCGAGGGCTCCTCTTCAGGGAATTCTTCAAAGTCTGGCCAGTCTTCCTCCTCCTGTGCCTTTTGGAGGCTCAAGGCTGTCGACGATTTTTTCACTGTGGCCGTGGGTGGCTTCGCGGGGGATGTTTGCCCGAAAGATGGCCAAGCCGTGATGGGTGTGGGAGATTTAGGCTTGCCGCCCCTCTCTTCCTTTTTGATATCCGCAGAGGTCGGCGTGGTGAGACCCAGGCCCGGAAAGGGGTTGCGCTCATGGAAGGACGGCGACTTGGGGGCCTGGGGATACGGTGAGCTAGGGGCAGTAAGGTTCAACGAGGAGAGCTGTGGCTTTTTTGACGGAGGCTGGACAACCGGGAGAGGATCGTCGTCGAGAGAAAGCAGGTCCATGGACGGTGGCGGTTGCGATGTCTGCGGATTTTGCCGTTGAGCCGGTCTAGAATTCAGCGTCGGGCTCATATTCGCGCCAGGAAAGGGGGTATGTACGGTCTCAAAATCGCCAAACTCATCATCATCATCTGCTGCTTCTTCTTCTTCTTCTTCTCCTTCTTCGTCGTCGTCGTTTCCGCCCTGGAGCTCAAACTCTTCTGCGTCAAAGAGAATATTCGGGTCAGACTGCTTAGCCGGTTGAGGGTTCGGCTTCTTGTGCGACCCGTACACCTGACTGGAGAATCCATGGCCTGGTCGCGGCTGCACGGATGTCGTCTGGAACGAATACCCTGGGCTGGCCAGTGACTTGGAACTCGCCGTTTGCCATGCGACCCCAGGGCTAGGATGGCGGTTCGGCACCTGCCATGACGGTCCCGGACTAATAGGGGCGGGTTGCTGTTCTAGCGAGGGGAGCCCCGGGCTCGGGATCGGCGACAAGCCCGAGCCGTGAGGCATGTCCACGACGTTGATCAGGTTGTTTGTCATGAGATCAAAAGTGGAGGCACGCGCGATACGGTTCCGCGGCGGCGGCGATGACCTCGCCTTGTTCGTATGCGGAGGCATGACAAAGGAGCGCTGAGTCGGCGTCGGCTCGGCGACCTCGAAGTCGCCCCATCCATCGTCGTCGTCGGTAACCTGTGGCGTCTGCTTCGGTTGCTGCTGCGGCTTCTGCTGCTGCGTGGCCGCTGAGGATATGAAAGCGGACGAAAACGAGCTGAAGTCTCCCCATCCTCCGTTGCTGGCACCGCTTGGTTGTTGCGTCTCAAAGTTGGGCCATGGTTGGGTCTGCTGGGTCGGCGCCGCCGCGGCCGCCGCGGGTCTGTTACTGGCGAAGGAGGCAAAGTCAAAGAGATCCGTCGACGATGCCGTGACCTGCTGTGGGCGTTGATGCTGATTTCTCTGCGGCTGGCCCCCCGTTTGCTGTTGTTGCGGCGGGGGGCTCTGGTAAAAGCTGTCGAGGTCTAAGAGATCGGCGCTCATTGCTTCGGGTCCCGTCACCTGCACATGCTTCTGACTCGAAGTTCTGCTGGCGGAATATGCCTTTTAGGGCGGGGAGACCAGGTGAGAGAGAGGAAAGAAAAGCAACGGGGAAAGTGAGAAAAGGTTGAGGTCGAGCAGTGGTAATGAGGACAAAGGAGGTTCGGATAAAGATAGCTGACCTCTCAGGGCCAGGCTTAATCAAATAGGGGATCGCCCATCGGCAACGATGGTCAGTGGGGCTTAGAGAGGGGGGAGGGAGGGGTTCCACGCGGTTGGAATTGAAATTAGAGCAGGTGAAGTGGGAGTACGGGCGACTGCAGGCGCTTCTCCTTTTTCTGCTTTAGAGTCTACCTAAGGTACATGTATGATATTATAGATATTACAAAGTAGCACCTTCTATTTTGATTAGCTGCTAATAGGGTAGATACTGTAGTACCTAGGCTGTGTACACCTACTGCAATTACTTTCCTGCTAGTTGTAAGGCCCTATTTTCCTTTTACTCTTTTCTATGTTGCAGCAGCAAGTCAATTGCAGCAGCAGGTCAATTGCAGCAGCAGCTCAATTGCAGCAGCTCAATTGCAGCAGCTCAATTGCAGCAGCAAGTCAATGAGGGCTGTCAATTATTAGCACCTCCTGAGTCCTGCCTCGCCTGCCTACACCTACCTACCTACACCTGGGTACGCGCTGCAGTTGACTTGCTGCTGCAATTAACCTGTTGCTGCAATTGACTTGCTCTAATTGCACATTAGATTAAATTCTTACGAAAGAATTCTATCTTGCGTAGTGGTGTGGCTGTGTTAACGAATTGTAGTAATTGACTCCAAAAAACCAATCAATGCCTGTGGGATTCCCTCTTAGGGGGGTAGAAAAACGTTGTTTGTAGACTGGACTTTGCGTAATTGAGTGCAAATGCAAGCATACCTTTCTCCTTTGTTCTGTGTCTCTATCTTTCCCTTCATACCAGTCAGCCCTGAGACCAGTTCCATCCAGGCTGCTACAGATTAACATGCGATGGCAACATTGACTCCTGTTTTGAGAACCGGGCCGGAGGTGGCACTGCCAGAAGTCGGCACGGAGCTTAGATCACGCCGGCTGCGTGGGGGTCGGCGCTAGAAATAACCAAACCCAGCTCTAAAATTTCGAGAATCAGGCAGGGGGGGTCGCAACATCTCGCTCCTCCATCAAAAGGATTCCAGCTCTGAACACGACTTCTACCGCGCCCGCCCACCCAACATGTCGTCGAGGACACTGGCATCGCTGTGCCCCAGATGTCAACTGAACGTGCGGCTCCAACCATTCCCGCGACTGACAACTTCGCCATGGTTCACGCAAAATGCCGCCTACCGTTCGGCGGCGAAGGAGAAGCCGTCGCGCATGGTTCTTTCTGACAATGTCGCGAAACCCCGAAGCAGAAATGCCCGCCCGCCGAGACGACAGGTTGAGGGGCCTTTTGGTGGCATGAATCAGACATTCGCCAGAGTCCCGGTAGGGCCTCGCCGTGTCGCTTCGCGACCAACCAACTCGAAAGCGCCGTCAGGCAGGCCAAGCAGAGGAAGCGAATCCCACTCCTTGTCCGATCCGAGAAAGGCGCTCAAGATGCAACGGTCTCTGGCAGGTGTGTCGTACGGAAAGAGAAACGTCCTGAAAGATAGGATGCAGGAATACGAATCTTTTGATCAGTTCGACCTCATCCCTGCCGTCAAGACCGCCATCAGCGAAGATCTCCTGCGGGGGATGGTAGGCATCAAGCCGACGCCCGTCCAGAGGCTTGCGATCCCGGCCATGCTGGGCCAGACCAGCGCGTTCAAGGTCAGAGGAGAGAAGAGGCAGGACTTTTTGCTCGCCGCCGAGACCGGTTCGGGTAAGACGTTGGCATACCTGCTGCCTGCCGTCAACGCTATGAAGATTGCCGAGGAGGCAAACCCCGATATCCAGGCCTACAAGAAGCGCTTCGAAGAGGAGAAGGCCAGGGAAAAGACTTCCAAGTCGAAGAAATCCTCCGCGTTTGACGAGCCGCACCCAACCTTGGCAAGGCCTCGTATCATTGTCCTGGTTCCTTCTGCGGAGCTCGTCGACCAGGTCGGCAGAGTGGCCAAGATGCTCTCCCACGCCGTCAAGTTCAAGTCGGAGAAGCTTTCTGCCAACCTCAGCGCCACTACGATCCAGCGGAACCTGTACTCGCCGCGCGGCGTCGATATGGTCATCACGACACCTCACCTGCTCGCCTCGATCGCCGACTCCGACCCCAACGTGCTCTCTCAGGTCAGTCACCTGATCGTCGACGAGGCCGACTCGCTATTCGACCGAAGCTTCGCACCCGTCACCACGACCATTATCGACAGGGCGATGCCGTCGCTGAAGCAGTTCATTCTCTGCTCGGCGACCATCCCCAAGAGGCTGGACAACTACCTGGCCAACAACTTCCCCGACATGACCCGCATCACGACGCCGAACCTTCACGCTATCCCCAGAAGAGTCCAGCTTGGTGTCATCGACGTCGTCAAGGACCCCTACCGCAACAACAAGAACCTGGCCTGCGCCGACGCCATCTACACCATTGGCCGCGACGCGTCCAAGCATGAAGGCCCGATTCAGGGCGAGATCGACGTTCGCCGCATCATGGTTTTCGTCAACGAGCGCGAGAAGACGACGGAGGTGGCTGAATATCTCCAGTCCAAGGGCATCGACGCCGTTGCGCTGAACAGAGACACGACCGAGAACCGCCAGTCCGAAATGCTCAACTCGTTCACGTCGGCAGAGCCCCTGCGCTCAATCGTGTCCGAGTCTCTCCCTGAGGGGAAGCGGTCGCTACCCAACACCAAGGTCATCGTCGCCACCGACCTGGCATCTAGAGGCATCGACACGTTGGCGGTGCGGCATGTCATTCTCTACGATGTCCCGCATACCACCATCGACTTCATCCATCGTCTGGGAAGAGCCGGACGTATGGGACGTCGTGGAAGGGGTATTGTACTCGTTGGAAAAGACGACAAGAGGGACGTTGTTTCCGAGGTTAAGGAGAGCATGTTCATGGGTCAAGCTCTTATTTAACGTGATGTTCGCCTTGGGCGAGGAGAATTCTGTACACTATGTATGTAAAACCACCCTGTATACCAGAAGAAGATGAGAGTCAATGGTTCAAGGATAGAATCGCACACAGACAAACACCTGACATAGATAGTCATACTGACGAATTCGAGGCGCGAATGCCTCTTGATGTACCAGTTTCCTCCCAGCATAATCTTTAAGCTCGCTGAGTGAGCCTGCACATACGATTGGGCGTCATACCTACTACAGTACGCATGGATGACGACAACGTGCGCCGTGAACTAATATGTCGTTGAGTGTCTGTCTGGTGTGTTTTATGAAGGTGTTAAGGTGTGGCTGGTGATTTTTGTGGCACTAGCTTCTGACTGCTCTCCATCTGGGGAGTGGGTCGCGTCCCCGGCTGACGAAAGGTTCGAGCTCGCGACGCGTCCCGCTTTCCCTCCCACATCACATCAAAATATCACACACCATCCCATCCTTATCACGGCCTGATCCCTCGGCTTCATGTGAACCGTGCCGAGCTCTTTAGACTCCGATAAATACATGGTATAAAAAGTTATCTAAACATCGACCTAGCATCAACAAACAGACCAAAATCCCAGCCATGCCGAGACCTAAACGAGCGCGTCGCGCGCCGCCCGCGCCCGTCGCCGTCGCACCCGAGGCCAAGTCAAGCCCCGCGCCCGCCTCGGGCAGCGACATCTACAGCCACAGCGATCGCGAACACTCGGTCATCCGGAAGGAGCTCGAACAGGAAGACGGAGGCGAGCCGTCTCGCCTCGCGGGGGGCGGGTCCACGCGTCTGGGCAGGGGCGCCAGTTTGCGTCAGAGGCAGGCGCTGGAGAAGTCGGTCCGCGCGCGGGACGAGGCCATGGGAAGGTTGGAGGATGAGCTCGACACGACGTCTTCTAAGGCAAAGACGTCGAGCGATCGGCATCAAAAGTCCGACTCTCCGGTCGAGTTGGAACTGGGCAGGAAGACGCGCGCGACGCCAGTTCAGCATCGGAGGGACACGACCGGGCTGGACTTGGACGATGACATGTTTGAGGGGCTCGACACCACGCTTGGCGACGACGACGATGTCGATGACGCTGCACCGCCGAGTGCGCCGCGTTCGGATACCTCGACCTTCAGTGTTAGCCATTTTAGGCGCCGGGGCCGCGCGCCGAGTATTAGCATCAACAAAGATGACGCGCCTATCCGACCAAGTAGTCGTGGAGTCGGCAGCACACCTGGCATCAGTTCTACTTTCAATATCGGAATGTTCAAACGCCGCCGGAGGGAACCGAGTATCTTGGGCACAGCGCAGAAGGAGCGTGCGCAGCGGCCGATTGAGCTATCATCTGGACCCGAGTCGGATGACGAAGAGGGCGACGATTTCGAACCGGAGGCCGAGTCGACGCCGCTGCAGAACAAGCGCAAATCACAACCTCTCCCAGCGACGACGGAGCCCGAGTCTGAGTCGCAGCAGGTCCTCGCGCCGGATTCACAACCTGTCCAGAAGGAGGCGGAGCTCAGCTCCAGCACTGCCTCACGCAAGCGCAAGAGTATGGAGAGCCACGAGGAAACGGACCGCCCAGTGAAAACATCACGAACCGAGGCTGAGGCTGAGGCTGATGCTGATGCTGAGTCTGTGCCTGGTCTAGGAGACGACGACAGCGATTCTGAGCTCTCTGAACTGCCCTCGCCTGTTCTCACACCTACGCGGCCGTCTGCTTTCCCTCGCCCGGTCACCCCGAACAGGGATGAGATCATGGCACCTCCGGAGAGCAGCGACTCGGAAAATAGCGACGAGGCATGGCCTGACATCCACACACTCACCAAGCAACGCCGGCGCCGCGCCTCGCCGGCCACGCCGACGCGGGATGGCAATGTCTCTGATGCCTCGTCACCACCTTCTCTCACGCACTCTCCCAACTTCCCGGCAACGAGGAACAAGTCCCGGCAGAAGAAGCAGGCCAAGTCGGCCAAGTCGGCCAAAGTCACGACGGCGGATCTCACCGGGTTGTTGCCCCGCAGACGCCACAAGAAGGCTCGAGACCCTTACAGCGCGGACGACACAGAGGATGAGGATGAGATCGACGCCCCCAGTATTCCCGAGCACGACGACGAGCTCTCGTATGCCGACACGCGCACCCGCTCCCGACGTACGAAGATCACGCCTCTTGACCGTGTCACGGCGAACCGGCCGGCCTCCCGCGGTGGCAAGACGACTGCGGCGGCCGAAAAGTCCAAGGCGGCGAGGCGTTCTTCCACACGCACTTACAGCCGTCGTCTGTCAAATAAGGAAAATGAGGGCACAGTCGAAGACGAGACCGAGGTGGAAGGCGAAGCGGAGGCCGGGGCTGATGGTGACAGTTTCGCTCCCGTACAAGACGACGCCCTTGAGAGCCAGGAGAGCAGCGACCCCGCCCGCAGCGCTGACGAGCTGAAGAAGGCGGCGCGCAAATTTAAGGAGGTTGATCGCTGGGAGCTCGAGTTTGAGGAGATGACGGAAGCCTCGTCACCGAACCGGGATGCGCGGTGAGGAGCAGGATTCGCGGGATCGTTCTGACGAGTTCGTTGATTCTTGACTAGCTTTTTATGAGGAGAAAACAGGAGAAATGGGCGAGCTTGGGAAGGGCAAAATGGGACGGGGTTTTACTTTGACATGGCTTATGAAGTCGGAAGTATCCACACCGACGCAGTTGGGTCTTTGGGTTGTTGTCCGTGGGGTCTAGCTGGAGGTATACCTTTGAGCGTACACTTCTCGCGTCTTTTTTTTTTTTTTTCAAGAGTTGATGGAGGTCTGTGGCGTTCGTGACGCGTCGTATCGATGTTGCCGTCCTCATCTCGAGACGGGCAAGGGGCGTTTTGGTAATCAGTTACAGAAGCAGCTGCTAGGCTTGTTATGCGAATCCGATGGCGATTGCATTTCCCGTTATTATGCCGGTGGCGCGAAGCATGGACAAATCTTTTGGATTTTTGCCAAGGTATCGTGGCACCCTTCCATAGGTGCCGTAAACTTTTCACCCCCATACGCCCCCAGAACGCCTGAATCTACATACCCTGACCTAAACGCCAGTTCCTCGTGAAGAGGCGAGGAGCCCATGAAGCAATTGACTGAGAAAGTAAAAGAAAAAGGGGGGGAAGGGGGATGACGTATTTCACTGCTTGAGGAAAACGCTCTGTACCGTCTGCTCGACCGTCGGCAGTAGGTTGTAAAGCAGGTTTGGGTCCCGCAACGCGATGGTAATGTCGTCCGGCAATCGACCCTCCATGAACAGTGACTACACCAACCAACCCCCTCGTCAGCAATCATCCACAAATCAGGGAACTCCGCAAACTCACCCGCTTGACACTGTCGAAGCTGTCCTCCTTGGCCGTGTACTCCCGGATGACCTCGTCCGTCTCGAAGTCAGCGTAGACCCTCGTGTCCCGGATGCGCACAATGACGTTGTCGAGGCGCATGAACAGTCGGCACAGCAGCAGCATGCGCTTCTCGTGGACGCGGACCTTGACGCTGACAATGGAGATGCCGTTGTCATCGAGCTCGCTCTCGAAGAGCACGACGTCGTCGAAGAAGAGAATCGGATCCCGACGTTTGAGCAGCTCAAGCGGGATCTGCCGCGTCGCCGTGTCCTCGAGTCTATGGTGTCCCTCTCGGGCGTCGTCGGGCTCCCGCAGTGAGCCGCGGTACTCGGTCGAGTACGACCAGTCATAGGGTTTGACAACCTCCTTGATGCCCGCGCTCGTCTTTTCTCTGCTAGACGACCAGTCCCGGGCGTAGGCAACCTTGAGCATCTTTTTGTCCGTCTTGTCAACAGCGTCGAGAGCGTCGTAGGCGTTGAAGGAGATGGACCAGCCCGTCGGTACGTGGGAGACGGAGACGAGGTTGTCACCAAAGATCATCTCGGGGACGGGGATTCCGAGGGATGCCGTCATTTCGTCAATGGGGCCGGCTTTGGAGATGGGGAGCTTGCGGGAGGCGACGCGAAAGTTGCGCTGGGTGTGTGTTGTCGTGGCCGCGGCGAGGGCGGAGGGGGTCGGGAACGGCTCGTTGGGGGAGGTTATGTGATTCATCGTGGGCGTCGGTCGTTGGGATTTCGGATTTGAGATTTGCGAGTTAATAGGCGTTCGCGATTATACTGCAGGGTGCTTCGGTAGAAATCGTGAGGGTAGCGGTGGTCGGAATTGTTGGTGTTGAGAGGAGATTCTGGTGTACGGTAGTGCAGCTCGGGTCCGAGGTACCTAGGTAGGTAGGTACCTGTGCTGGAGCTCTGTGATGGTGGGGTTTGGCGGGGGAACAGCAAAAGAGTCTCGGGACCCCGATCCCTGCATGTCTCGGTGAGCCCAACGTCATTTCATGGCCGCCACCGAGCACACCAGCGCACTGAAGACGATGACGATCACGGTACGACGGAAGACGACTATGACTCGGGTCAAGCCTACTGAACCCCGAGAAGAGATCATCAAGCCATTGGATGAGATCACTAACACTAATCCAAATCTCTAAAAGATATCTAGACTCAAGAAATACAGAAATTGTGGACATCACTTTCCTAATGGAACAAGTAGCTCGGGTCCCGACCACTTAGTTAGTGGTTTCATTCATTTCTTCCTACCTAGAGACACCCTTCTTCCCCTTTTTCGGAGGGGCTCTCCTCTCCAAATCTGTTGAGCTTCTAGAGTTCATCGAACTCCTATCGAGGAACTTTATCCTCGATAGGCCCCATTTCCTCCAGTCCTTACTCTCCATATCCTCGCCCTTCTAGCACTCGCGTATGGGATTGGCGAGATCCTCGATAAACCTAGGGTCCAGCTATCAAGACGTCTGCGCGGTTCATCTCTGGCCTGCACCGAGGCCATCGCGAGGCCATCGCGTCTCTGGGCTTGATCGACCTATGAAGTGCCTTGTGGTTATGAATGTGGTATCCAGGCCACAGGTCGCATTATATGAGCGATTTTCCACCTGGTCGGCTCGAGCTTTCTGCTGTATCCTCGACGTCGTCTTGTATGAAGAGACCGAGATACTCGTCCAGGAATTGCAAAGGGGAGGTCCACTGCTCGGTAATGGACAAATGCTCTTCTTCCCCCATATACTCTCGCATTCTGTCCCCAATGGCCAGAAAAGCATCGCTAACCATCAAACGCCGATAGAATTGCTCTTTGCGACTGGCTCTAGCGACATGGGCTGTGATGTACTTGCGCATGGCTGTGTCGGCCCGCTGGACGGCCGACTTGAGCGGGTTGAAGCAGGGCTTGTCGAGGTCTCGTCTTACGGCGCAGAACATCTCGAGAATGGTGATGCCACAGTCCCATTGACACACGAGCAGCCCAACTAGGCTCCTCACACTCGTGCAATACAAGGCTTCGAGGTCCGCATCCCCGAGAAGCTGGAAATGCCACAGCAGGACGTCCGCCGCGACGTTGCCCCACATCCTCTCGAGGGGGGCGTCCTTGTGCCTCATGCCTTTGTGGTGCCAGAAGAGATGCCAGGCGAACCTCCAGTGGAGGTATTGAATATAGGGGGGCGTCAAGGTGGGTATCAACTTCGTCGCACGCTTCAGTCTGCCCTGCCACTCGGGTGGTGCGGAATATCCCTCCGCTGGCGGGTATCGAAGCTCTAACCATTGCCTGTCCGTATTGAGTACGCCGGGAACTGGTTTCAAGTTCATCCAGGTCTGGATGTACTCGGGGGTTCTCATGGCGATGCAGCTGCCGTCGTTGTATCCCGGACACAGCTGAGGGGAGACTCGAATCATGGTCGTCACCGGCCCCGGAAATCGGATCTTGTCCTCGCTCATCCTGAGGACCCAATCGCATGACACGGGTGCTATTATGCTTCTGCCGCACCGGTCACATTTGACGTAAATCTCGACATGACGCCCGACTACATAGGCTTTTTGTCTTAGAAGTTCCAGAGGTAGTAGGCGACATTTGGGGACGACCGGCAAGGTTGGACTCGGATGATAGAGTTCCATCTTGTGTGTCTGACGAGACTGAACGCTGCCGACGAATTGGGGATGTTTGGTGTAGAGGGAATAAGTAGAGTATTGTTGCACCTGGATTGCAGCCCTCGAAGTGCTTGAATGTAGAAGGACGTTCGTGGTATGTTATTCCAGTTGAGGCGAAGAAAATTGCGTGGGCTGGTGGCCCATTGATATACCGCCGTAGTAGCTCATCGGAGATACACATCAGCAGCTTGGTTAACATTTCCCACCCGAATGGTGCGTACGATCTCTCGAAAACGGACTTTTCAGGAACGTATCATCGAGGCCGAGGTATGGAGCGAGACATGAACGCCATCGCGACAAGCGTGGTGATAACCTCAAGTTGATCCCGAACCATCATTGCTCATTGGTTGATCAATGCCGCAGTGATATGAAACCCTCCATCTCACAAGCCAAGATACCTACCTGGCAATGGGCGCTACTTGACGGGTAATAGTAATTACACTTGATTCAAGTCGTTTGTGATTGTTCCTGCCCTTTTCATCCCGTTACTAGAAAATCATCACAATGTCGTAGTGTTGAGTGAGCTGCATGCTACTGTCATGGGAGGGCAACTGGTATTTTGGGTGTGGATACATACTACCTAGCGGAGATGCCATTCGAGCTCTACGGATACAGAACAGTGACTATTGGCCAGGCGCATGCCTTGAAACGGGGCTGGGAAGGATCCAGCTTAGATCTTGGACGGACTGAAAATATTCACGCCAGACCAAGCTGACAGCGGCTAAGAGCTCAGACGAGGCGGTTGTTCCCAGCAGGGGGGGGGCATCAGCTGGAGTGGAAAGTGGGGGGGGAAAAGAGTCAGGTAAGCCGCATCACACAGTGGTGTTCCTGAAAACAGCGGGGCAGGTCGCTGCCCTGTTGTTACGGTTGGCTGGATCCCGTCTCCCTGGCAACCACCCCGACCCCCCCGTTGTTTGGCTTCCACAGAGGCTGGTGCATCGTTACCCGAAACCTAGGTTTCTTAATAAACCTGACAACCGACTCCAGGTTTCCTCAATCCCAGAAACCCTTCCAGTGCATCTCTTTCTAACCAGCAGGGAACGCTCGTCTTATTCACGCATCTCCGGCAACGATGGCTACTCGAACGTTGGAGTCGCGCTTTGAGCGCATGTCCGTCAATGACGAGAACGAGCCTGTCGACGGCGGCAAGCTCTACTCCAAGACCCAGGTTCGTGCCTCTCGTCGGCGTGCTCTCACCACCTGGCAGTACTATGGCTGACACGAGGCGTACAGTCCTTGGTCAAGACATCACAGCTCTCTCAGAGCTCGAGCAGACCGAACCTCGTTAAGGTTGCACTCCAGTCCCAGAGCACCAACGCCGTCGCTTCCGTAACGCTGCCCTCGCAAGCCGTCCAACGGCATGCGAAAAACCCTGCGTCGCCCACAAGAAAGCCCCTCCCCTCAACCTCGTCGAGGACGTCAGATGAGGTCGTCGAGATCGAACGCAAGTCGGCCGTGTCCATCATCCTCGAGCCCTCGACGCCTAAGGTCTTCCATCTGGGCATGTTCGAAATCGGCCGCCCTCTGGGCAAGGGCAAGTTCGGCCGCGTGTATCTTGCGAGAGAGCGCACGAGTGGCTTCATCTGCGCCCTCAAGGTCCTGCACAAGAACGAGCTCCAGCAGGGCCGCGTCGAGAAGCAGGTTCGCCGCGAGATCGAGATCCAGAGCAACCTGCGACATCCCAACATTCTCCAGCTGTACGGCCACTTCCACGACAGCAAGCGCGTCTTCCTCATTCTCGAATTCGCTGGCAAGGGCGAACTGTACAAGCACCTCCGAAAGGAGAGCCGCTTCCCTGAGTGGAAGTCGGCGCAGTACATCGCCCAGATGGCGTCGGCCCTGCGCTACCTGCACCGCAAGCATGTCATCCACAGAGACATCAAGCCCGAAAACATCCTCATGGGTATCCACGGCGAGATCAAGATCTCGGATTTCGGCTGGAGCGTCCACGCCCCTAACAACCGCCGCAATACGATGTGCGGTACCCTCGACTACCTTCCGCCTGAAATGATCAAGCCCGGCAGTTCGGACAACTACTACAACGAAAAGGTCGACCTCTGGAGTCTGGGCGTCCTGACGTATGAGTTCCTTGTCGGCGAAGCGCCCTTCGAGGATACGCCTGTCATGACGCAGAGGAGGATTGCCCGGGCTGACATGACCGTCCCGTCGTTTGTCAGTCCCGAGGCCAAGGACCTGATCAAGAAGGTGAGTCAACGTGCTACCCAATGCACCATTCTTGTCAAGACTATATGCTGATGCCGTCACCCAGCTGCTCGTCCTCGACCCCGAGAAGAGAATACCTCTGGAGCAGGTCCAGACCCATCCTTGGATCGTCAAGCACTGCGTCAAGGGCGAGAGAGCCGCCAACCGCGAGAGGAGCTCCTAATTAATGACCCTTATGATTCATGCATCACAAACTATCGAGGCATAACGGCCCTTGTAGGATTAACGGCGTTTCTTCTTTACGGATTCAGGCGGGCTCTGATCTATCTACGGCTTGGGGTTTTGGAGTGAAGTGTGGTTTCCTATTGCATGTACGGGAGTTGGGTACTGTTGATGTACGTCGTTTTTTCCAAGTATGAAGAGAGAGGAGAGAGAGAAAACCAGACAAGCATAGCCATTCATCGTCAAGCATTGCTGTTATTTTGGGTGTTTTGCTTCCATGAGAATAAATACAGTAGTGCATCCAGCTGTTTTGGGGGGGTATTATACACACACACACACACACACACACACACACATACACACGCACACGCGCGCGCATCTGCTCGTCTCCCGAGCCCATCCGTCGCCATCATCATCATCGTGTCTAACTTCTCTTCGCCGTCCCCATCATCTGTAAACCTCGTCAAAGGGCCGCGTGTCGCTGAAGCACGATTCCCAGACCTGGTTCACCACCTTGGTCGCCTGCACGTCGTCCTTGCACCTTGGCCGGTTGAGGACGGACTGTATGGCGCGCTTCCGCACGCAGTCCTGAAACTGCTGCGATAGGCTCCAGTTACCTCTCGTGAAGGCCTCCCTCGTCCACCTACACTCGCCACTGAGCGTCGATGCGCGGATCTGGTTGTGCACAAGTCAGCTTTCCTTTCACGACCCATCTCTGGTTCTCGGGAAGCGCCCGATTGGGGAGGGGGGGTGGCTTACCTCTGTACACGCCGCATGCTTCAGGTCCAAGTCGCCCATCCAGTCGACGTTCCACCGCAAATGGTCCCAGGCGTGCACCATCTCGTGTGACAGCGTGTCCTCGAGGTGCTTGCGGTCCCTCACCTCGTTGGCGCAGATCAGGATGCCGTGGGCAGGGCTGAAGCCGCCGGACTGGCGGTGCACCTCGCCGTCCTCGGTCAGACGGGCGGGACAGCGCCTGCAGAGAATGTTGGACGAGTCGAGGTTGCCGTTGAGGGCGGTAATCTTTTCATTGAGGAAGCGCACGGTCGGGGAGTAGGCGAGCAGCCAGTCGCGATGCTCCTCGCAGCGCTTGCAGTCGCGCTCCTCGTTGGCGCGGTAGCGGGCCTCGCGGTAGTGGAACTGGCCCTCGGGGGTCATGCGGCCGGTGAGAACATTGAAGTAATTCATCCACCACTTGGTCTGCGGGTCGAAGCCCGTACGTGCGGGATCATTACGGAGTTCACGCGGCGGCGGTTGCTGTTGCTGCTGCTGCTGCGGCGGCTGCGTCGGAGGGATCGCCGCCGCTGCCGTCGTCGAGGGGGCCTCGGAGGACGCTGCAGGCACTTGATTATCGTCGAGAATCGTCATGCTGGGTGATTGGAAGTTGTCGCTGCTAGGTGTAGGCGATTGATTGAAAGGGTAAGTGACATGGTCAGGATGGAGGTCGCGGACGGAATCAGATTGGGGAAATTTTGGCCGCTATCGATAAGGCTAAAACACCACCTTGAACAACGCTCACAAGCTGATGAACCGCCAGTTTGGTGGGCCATTTGCCAGCCATGTCGTCGTTCCCTCTTTTGTCACCAAAAACATATTCAAATATATTTACCGATACGTGCTTGATGGTTCAGAAGTAGCATTGGACTATTGATGTTGGGGTCGTAACAGGAGTGCTCTTGGCCTTCCCCGCCTTACAACTTGAAGACCTATAGGTTCGGCCTCGCGTCGCCCAACCATACAGTTGCTCCAGATGCGATCAACAAAGGCGCGCCCTTTTTACACAACTTGACTCGATGATACGCCAAGCCAGCCCATCCTATTCTCCAACTTTCGAGCTATATGCGTGCATGATATCTACTTCGGAGCAGGTCAGCAGGGTTGAAAGCAACTCGGAGAAGCGATCGCTAAGCAATTAAGAGGTGAGTTGTCGGCGAAGATTACAGAGTACTTACCGGCGGCATGTGCCACCTCTGTCCCGGGATTTCAAATGATACCTACCTACCCAGAGAAAGGCGACCGCCCAATCACAGGACTTTCGCCGAGTTGACTACCGGGTACTCTCCCGCGCGCCCGCCCTTCTCTGTTACGCCGGACGATCCCGATGTCGGGCCCTCCGGCAGGGTTTTCCCCCCGCGAGCAGAAGCCAAGCCTGGCGACAAAGGACGCGCAAAAAAACCACTGACCAGGGACCTTGAACATTACCACACTCTCCGTCCCAGCGTCCCACATTTACTCGACAACTGGCTGGCCTGAGTTTCTGGCAATGGCGGAAGAGAGTGGTCCAACGTGTAAGAGGATCCAGTATTTTTCTCCCCTTCGTAACGTGCCTGATGACACCGTTGGGCGTCCTTTGATTCTTCTGTTCTTGAAGCTATTTGTACTTGTTTCGCATTGCGTTCCTGTGTTGGTAGCAAAAGGCGCGGGTTTAGAAGTAGGGAAAAAAAGACAGAGAGAGAGAGAGGAAAAGAGTGTGTGTGACTAATTCTATATACCCTCGCTTGCAGATATGAAGCACCGTGAGAGTCGCAAACCCCTGACGGTGGTGCTGAAGCTAGGTGAGTCGCTCAGGCTTGTTTTTCCACGATGATTCATACCAACTTATCCCAACAGGCACCAGCTCCATTGTTGATGAGGACACCCACCAACCCCTCTTGTCCATTCTCAGTCTTATTGTAGAGACGGCGGTGAAGTTGAGGAAAGATGGACATAGAGTAGTCATTGTCTCATCCGGTGCCATCGGCGTCGGTCTGCTTCGCATGGAGATGGACAAGCGGCCGAAGCACCTGTCAACACTGCAGGTTGGTCCTGTTTCTGCAACCTCGAGACCTCGGAGAACATGGCTGACAGGACTCTTAGGCATTAGCGGCAATCGGCCAATGCAGGCTCATCAGTCTATGGGACGACTTGTTCAGCCACTTCAGACAACCCGTCGCCCAGATTCTGCTCACTCGGAACGACATTGCGGATGTAAGCTGGAATACCAGACGAGACCCATGAACATGTCTGACAAGATCATAGAGGACGCGGTATCTCAATGCCCAAAATACGTTCAACGAGCTCCTCGACCTGGGGGTCATCCCCATCGTCAACGAGAACGATACCCTGGCGGTGTCGGAAATTAAGTTTGGCGACAACGATACCCTCTCCGCCATCGCCGCCGGCATGGTCCACGCAGACATGCTGTTCCTCATGACCGACGTGGATTGTCTCTACGACAAGAACCCCAGAACCCACCCGGACGCTCAGGCCATCGAGGTCGTCGAGGACATCTCCAACATCCAGGCAGATGGTAAGTCGAAGCATTCGAGGAAGGATGTGGGTGGGACTCACAGAATCGTGCCGAAACTGACACTTCCCAAACAGTCTCAACAGCGGGCTCCTCCCTCGGCACCGGTGGCATGATGACCAAGATCGTCGCCGCGAGACTAGCAACCTCGGCGGGCGTGACGACCGTCATTACCCGCTCTTCCAACCCGGGCAACATTGTCAAGATCGTGCGCTACGTCCAGGCCCAGCAGCGGTCCTCCCCGCGCCTCGACGCCACCGTCCACGAGAGCGACGACCACGACACCGACAACGAGCACCACCACGACCACGCCGAAGACCCCATGTCCCAGTCCACCGCATCCCTGCGCCTCGATCAGTCCGTCGAGAGGCCGCCGCTGCACACCCGCTTCCTTCCTTCCTCGGACCCGATCCGCGATCGCCACTTCTGGCTCATCCACGGCCTCAAGCCCCACGGCACGCTGTACATCGACTCCGGCGCCCACAGCGCCCTGTTGCGCAAGGCGGGGCTGCTCCCCGCCGGCGTGCTCGACGTCGAGGGCAACTTTGCGCAGCAGGAGGCCGTCCGCCTCGTCGTCGTCGATCGGCTGCACGGCGCGAGCGCGACCCCGGGCGGCAAGCCATGGGGCGGCACGCCCATCGAGGTCGGCCGCGCGCTCGTCAACTACGCCGCCCCGGAGATCATGCGCATCAAGGGCCACCAGAGCTCGGACATCGGAGGTCTTCTGGGGTACGCCGACAGTGAGTACGTCGCGGAGAGGCAGCACATCCGCATCTTTAGCCGAGAGAGCCGGCCGGTGACGCCGAGCATCGAGAAGGTCAAGGAGCAGATTGTGGAGGAGGTGGTTTCGGGGATCACGGGATACGAGCAGAAGCCGTGAAGTCAAAGAGACAGACAGGGTCGGGGGCGGGGATGAGGAAGAGGGACTTTGGCACGCGTGATGGAACAGATCGCAGCCTCTTTTTCATGGTTCGAGAAGCGATTAGGACCGTGAAACATGGCATAGTCGTTGAACCTGCTGGCATTGTCGGGAACGACCAACGCAGGAGCTCTCGTCAACTATGGCACCACTATACACCCATTCGATGTTCAGTTGCTTCTCAGCCACCAGTGTATCTGATATCTGATGGAACACGTGCAAAACCACTACGTGAAAACATCGACCGAAAGAACAAGACTGCTGATGACCAACAAGAAACGCCGTCAAAATGCCCCGCCGCGTCTTCTGACTCTCTTTTTTAAGTAAACCGAAAAACGCCGTTCCAAAGATGAACAACACAAAATAATATGCCCAAATAAGCCGGAAGCAGAGTCGGCATTCCGGCCTCCTCCCGTCCTCCGCCGTTCCTTCACACGCAAAACAAAACCCGTTTAACCAGCAAAGAGGGTATCTTCATCACGCAGGTACTCGCCGCAGTCGGATTGCCTGAAGCAAACAACGCCAGTGGGGTCGAGACGGCGTGCCTCGGCCGTCGAGCGGGCGGTGACGCCAAAGCCGAGGGGCTTATCGTCCATAGAGAAGACGATGACGCCCTGGTGTTCCGGACAGTCTTCGGACCAACGGCCGACGTGGGCCTTGACGATGTTGCCACCGTACAGGAAGGGCATCTCTCCATTGGGCTGTTCACGGAGATGTGTTAGCGAAGGCCGCTTCCGATAGGCCTTGTCGGGGGGAAGGGGGGGGGGGGGGGGGGGGGGGG
>PJEX01000326.1:0-19661 GCA_005350895.1 Colletotrichum tanaceti | reverse complement strand
GCAGATGCCGATGCTAAGAAGCTTCTCGCGGGCGATGCTGGTTGCCAGATTGGCGACGGAGAGACGCACGTAGTACACGCGGTCACGGATCATGCGGAAGACGTAGCGGTCCGGCTCGGGGCCGTTATCGAGCGGGGCGATGAGGTTCTTGAGCGAGCTGCCCATGTAGCTGGCCAGCTTGTTGAAGAGGGTCTCGGTCTCCTTTTCCGTAAGGGGACGCATGATGGGCTATTTGTTTTGGTTTTTTGCCCTTTTTCTTGTGGGTTCAGGCTGTTGATGTGTCGAAAAACGGTGCTTTTCTTCGGGAGGGGAGGAGAAGACTTGCAATCGCTACCAAGCCCAAGCAAGAGTGGGATGCGGAAGTGCATCGCGATGCGAAAAGGTTGGAGTAGCGGCAGAAACCCAAAAAATTTCGGGCGGTCTGAGGGGTGTCTGGGATTATCATTGGCCCAGTTGGCATGTCTCCACTAAAAAGTTCTCGACAGTCCCTCTTCCAGCGCCGCTGGGGCCCCCCATTCAATCTGCCCGCGCATCGAGAAATATTTCCCTTCGACGCGGAGAGAAGAGAATTGGGGGCCAGCGAACTAGAAAAACATCGACCACCGACACCAGACGGACACGATCGACCACACGTTCTTTAATCTCCCTTGAACATGTCCTCCAGAGCCACCAAACGCCGCAGGCTCACGCCGCCACCCGAAGACGAGCACGACACCGCTGGCAAGGGCTCCAAGAAGATCCAAAAGTCCTTCTTCAAAAGCGCGGCTGGCTGGAATCTGGAGCAGGACTACGAGAACCGTCCACGAAAGGGGAAGAAGGAGAAAAAGAACAGCAACCGGCTGCCGATCAAGACGGCCGACGGCCGTGTCGAACAGTACCAGTCCCTCGAGGGCGACAACAGAGATGATGACGCCGCCTCGGTCGAAAGTGACGGCGAATGGCTCGAGGGCCGCGAGGACGAGGACGCCACCGCCGAGGCCGCCGCCGAACGGCTGCGCCAGGACCGCAGGAAAGAGGAGGAAGAGTCGAACCTGCCGGAGCCTGTCCAGATCCACCAGGCCAAGGAGGAGCTCGCCAAGATCGCCATGGCGCTGAACGAGGACCCAGAGGAGAACGTCGGCGCCTTCAAGGCCCTCGCCAAGATCGGCCAGTCGCGCATTCAGGCCATTCAGAAGCTCACGCTGGCCACTCAGCTTGCCGTCTACAAGGACGTCATTCCAGGCTACCGCATCCGCCCCGTTGCCGAGGACGCTCCTGTCGAGAAGCTCTCCAAGGAGGTTCGCAAGCTGCGCGCCTTCGAGCAGGCCCTCGTGTCCAACTACCAGGCCTACATCAAGGAGCTGGCCAAGTGGGCAAAGGCCGATATCCCTGCCACGCGCCAGACGGGGCAGAGCATCTCGAGCGTCGCCATCTCCTGCGCGTGCACGCTCGTCACCGCGGTGCCGCACTTCAACTTCCGCAGCGACCTCCTCAAGATCCTCGTCAGCAAGCTCTCCAAGCGCAAGATCGACGCCGACTACGTGAAATGCCGTCGATCGCTCGAGACGCTCTTCGTCGAGGACGAGGAGGGCCGGCCCTCGATGGAGGCCGTTTCGCTGCTGACCAAGATGATGAAGGCCCGCGGCTTCGCCGTCGACGAGAGCGTGCCCAACCTGTTCCTCCACCTGCGGCTGCTATCCGAGTTCGCCGGCAAGGCGTCGCAGGACCGCGTCGACCGGGACCGCGATCCGGGCGCGCCGCCGCCGCAGTCACGCAAGAGCTTCAAGAAGGAGTTCCGCACCAAGAAGGAGCGCAAGATGCTCAAAGAGCAAAAGGCCATCGAGAAGGACATGCAGCAGGCCGACGCCCTTGTTAGCCACGAGGAACGCGAGCGCATGCAGTCCGAGACCCTTAAACTCGTATTTGCGTCCTACTTCCGTATCCTCAAGATGCGCGTGCCGCATCTCATGGGCGCCGTCCTCGAGGGCCTGGCCAAGTACGCCCACCTCATCAACCAAGACTTTTTTGGTGATTTGCTGGAGGCCCTCAAGGACCTCATCCGCCACGCCCAGGAGGACGTCGAAGATGCCGAGGATGTCGAAGGCGAACAAAGCCAAGGAGCCGGCGGTGATGACGACGACGACGACGACGAAGAAGAAGAAGAAGACGACGACGGCCCGTCCCGCAACACAACCCGCGAAGCCCTGCTCTGTACCGTGACGGCCTTCGCCCTGCTCGCGGGCCAGGATGCGCACAACTCCCGTGCCCAGCTGCACCTCGACCTCTCCCACTTCGTCACTCACCTCTTCACCTCGCTCCCCTCCTTCTCCATGAACCCGGACCTCGAGCTAACCTCAAAATCCCTGCACATCCAGCCCTCGGCCGCCGCGGCCACACGCGACAATCGCGTGAACCTCCAGACCACCACCGTCCTGCTCCTGCGCTGCCTGACGGCCGTGCTTCTGCCCGCCTACCAGATCCGCTCCGTCCCGCCGCTACGGCTGGCGGCTTTTTCGAAGCAACTCATGTCCGCGGCGCTGCACGTGCCCGACAAGTCGGCGCAGGCGGTGCTGGCGCTGATGCAGGACGTCTCGCACACGCATGGCAAGAAGATTGCCGCCCTGTGGCGCACCGAGGAGAGGAAGGGCGACGGCACATACAACGCGCTGAGCGAAAGCGTCGAGGGCAGTAACCCGTTCGCAACGACAGTGTGGGAGGGCGAGCTGCTGCGGAGGCATTTCTCGCCCAAGGTGCGGGAGGGCGTCAAGTTGTTAGAAAAGGAGATTAGTAACGCGTAAAACAAAAAGAGTATGAGATTTATAGAGCACAAAAGGAGTTGTTGGGACATAATATAGGCGATATTGTCCAATACTTGATGACCACATGCATAACCTTAAGATCACATAGTGAAAGTCACGAGGCCGCTCCGAACCATGCTGCTGTGAAATGCTTTTGCAATACCCGCGCATCAACATCGACGATCAAGGCTACAAACGACTCCTCATCAAATATACCCTGTTGATTGAATGACTATCTAGGGTCCGTTCGGATGGACGATCTTACATCTTTGAGAAAATAGACTGCGGCGAAGGAACATGAGCTGTTAGACGCCAGAACCGGTGTCATAAACACGGCTCGTTCTTCGCCGAGTCCTCAAATCATCCTTCTTCCAAATACCAAACCAACCATTTCGCAATCCTCCAGCCGTCCTTTACCTCCTCGGCATATTCATCATTTCAAAACGCCCATCCTGAAGCCAATGTAATCAGAAGATGGCCCTCTTTGAGCGGTTTCTCGGGGTTGTGCCACTATAAGGCACCATTAAAGAAAACCAGCTGCAAGAGACAATTTCATGGCATCTTCGTCCGAACAGTCTTTTTGGAATGGCCACAAATAAGTGCCTGTTCCAGCGTCATAACCCCGTGTTCCGATGCATCATCTTAGTGAGACTATCGAACCAGCATCTGGACGTTGACGCAAAATGGCTCGAATGGTGATCACATCCCAATCGAATCTGTGCACTCCAAAAACGAGTTAAGCCCAAATAGAAGACATGAGACCTCTACCTCTACTAGGCTGCTGCTGCTGCTGAGTTTGAGGCCGAGGTCGAGGCTGAGGCTGAGGCTGCTGCTGAGCGGGTTGAGGGGTCGTGTGGCGAGAATCCTCCCAGCGAGTGACATTGAGGCTATCATTCTCGTCCGTGGCCGTGGCCGGGTTCGCACCAAAGTACAAGGGGTACTTTGCCTTGGTTCTCAACAGAACAGGGCAGTCAGCCATAGCGTGGTCTTGAAGAACGACGTTGACTGCAAACTTGTTGCGAGCCGCAGTGGACATGCCGGAGATGTCAACGTCGCCGTCTGCGTCTGTGTTGTATTTCGAAGCTGCCAGGCCAATAACAGGGTGGCTTCTTTTAGGGCAGTGGCAATTGAGATCATCCAACTTGTACTCATTGACCTTAGACTCCTCGACCATCTGATGGTCCGCAGCTCTGTCAAAGTTATTTCCCGTCGAGGCAAAGCTTTTGTCTCGTGACATGGCAGTCTCAGACGGGGAAGCAGCATGGCAGCCTTCGGTTACGGCTCCGCGAGCTCTCAACTGCTGTGGGCCAGGAAGCTCTAATCCGGCTTCAAGCTGTTGAAGAGCCCATAATATGGTGCCGGCCTTTGGCTGCTGCAAGAACAAAATGTTGCTGTCGGTCGTCTTTGCTGTCATCGTAATCTCGCCATTGCTCTGGCCCTTCTCAAGAAGACAAGAGATTTGCCCATCGAGGTTAATGGCAGGTCGATTGATGGTATTCTCTTCATCTTTGAGAAGCACGGCAGACGCTCTGGCGGTCAAGACAGAGTCGAGCTCAGCCTCACCAGCATTGGTTACATTCTGAGTACGGGCACTGGTTGGCTCCGCCGTGGCCCAAACACTCTTCTCAAGGCCACCGGCCTTCAAAGTCGGAGTGATCTTGTTCAAGTTAGAGCCTGCCGAGACATTTGGCTGGCCTTGAGAAGTATTGCTTTTGGCTGAAGCTGAAGCAGGTGCAGTCTTGTGAGTGAGATTGGTCGTCTTGGGAAGAGGTTGATCCTGAATGGAGGCTGCAGGCTTGGTCTGGTTTTCTTTTTGACCCCCAAGCCAGCTCGCCAGGGCAGGATCAACCTTCGGAAATACCTGGGTTGAGGAGGCATTTGGCGTGTGTTGGCCTATGAGGGAAAGAAGAATCGTCAGTCAAGAGGGTGACGTACTTTGCCTGGTGGCGACTTACTCATGGTGTCCCGAGGATACTGGGATCGAGAGATTTCCACAATTTGCCCAGCATTCATGCCACGACTCGCTCCCCTGCAACCGCCCCGAATCCCACCGCCACGCTTGGAACTACTTCCAGACCTAAATTCCTGTGCCAGGGCCTTGGCCGCTTCCATTTGGGCAGCTTTATCCATGATGCCAACTGTATTGACTGCCGTCGGCGCTTGTATGTCTATGGTGGTCCTAAGACCTGAAGCATCAGATAGGTTAGCTTCGAATATTGAGATAACGGCGACTAGAAGCACTCGATGAGCTGGCCAGGAAGGTGTATTGAAGAAGGGCCATACAAATAAAAGAGAGACGGAGAGAAAGAGACCAATAGGCGGGATGACCTATGCCCAAGAAGCATAGAAGCATCAAAAGCAGAAGAGCGGCCAGGGAGAGAAGCAAACGACTTACTTTTTCCAGTTTGGGCGCTGGTAACCTAGGAAGAGCCGTTCCTGATGGTACTACGAGCCTTAACTCGAGGTCGAGTCAGAGAAAGCGTGTAGAACGTGGAAATCTTTCGACGACTGGTGATCTTGGTAGGAGAAGATGCCGAAGAGGCGGAAAAGGCCTCGAAAGAGTGATGGCGATGATGGAGATCGAAAAGATGTGGGAAGAAGGAAGGAGAGAAGGTTCGAGTAGAACAAAAACAAAAGAGTTTGGGCGAAAGAGCGGACGCAAAGGGCAGGGAATCAAAGGGCAGGAGCCTACAGGTAATCGTCCAGCAGCTGATGCGTTGGAAAAGATACTGGTACGCTTTCCCAGGCAGTTTGTTGTATCAGTGAGTAGCCAGGCAAGAGCATTTGCGCTCTAGTTAAGACCAGGAAGGCACTGCCCCTTCCCCCTGATATCGTGGGTGGAAAAAATGGGTGGTGCTTTGATACTTCCTATGGGAGTGCCTAGAACGATACAAAGTACCTACTTAGGTAGATATCACTTCAGTAAGAGCTTGAAGAAGGAAGCCAGTACATGTGTACTCTAGAGTTGTTAAATAATGCTCATCACACTGTATATGACTGGTTTGTTGTAATGATTTGCTAGCAGTCAAGAATGTCCAGAAGTTGCGACTACTATACCCATGAAATAAGCTTCTTTTGTCAAACTTGCGTGTTGAAAACAAGGGTTGTTAGGCACACAGGATAACAGAACGGCTGGGATTACTCGGTGACTAAATAATGAACACATTGAAGAAATGGCTATGTAGCCCTTGTTGTTGAACAAGATGGCCTGGTGGAACTTTGACCAGGAAAAATATTTAAGAACTTACAGATTGCTCTGGTCAGCTTTTTCGTATTACAGCCTGCCCAAAGGTTGACACCTCCCCAGCCTCTGTATGTAACTGGCGTTATCGATGCTTAAACTCAAGCCTTGCCGCTCTTCTTCGCCGGCACCATCTTCTCGTCTATTTTCAACTGTGTGGAACGATACACGGCTTTCTCAGCCTCTTCAAGCCAAGCCACTCTGACGGGAGAGACGTGTTGCTGAACGTAATCGACCAGAGCCTTGGACATGGGAGCACCGACCCGTATTCCAACCGCCGAGGCCCTCGGAATACCTAGACAAGCACTGAGATTCTCGGCGCACGGCCTCGAATAACCCACAAGCCGCGTCTGAGGCTCACACGGCGAGCTCTTGGAAGCAACGGCGACCATCTGGGGGAGTTGGCAGTTGAAGGCGGAGGGCTGACCCGAGCGAGCAACAAAGATGACAGAGTACGGGCTAGACGAGTTTGCTGTGGTGTTATCGTCTTTGGAGGTACCCTCCTGCTGACCTGCTGCGAGCTTTTCAAGGTTGCGTGCAATTGCCACTAGGCCGACGTCGATGAAGGAGGCGAGCTCCGGTGCTGGCGGGCGTTCGCTCTTGACCAGTTTGGTCGAGACTGCAGCCGATGCCCTTCTCTTTCTCTTGGCTATACGCTTGCCTTCCGAGGGCTTGATGTGCCTTTGGCGATATTGGCCCAGAGGGGACAAAAGGCTGCGTTCCTTGTCAGCAAGCTTATTTGTCACGAAAGACACATCTCTTGCCATAGTAAAACGAATGGGGAGATTCGAAACCCACATGAGGAGAAGTTCTAGAATGACATCTAGATCTTCAGGGGTAATATCTGGCCTGCTGTTCGTTAGCATAAGCGAGCACAAACGCATAGGTAGGTAAGTAAGTAGGTAGGTGGGTAGATAGAAGGACCGTACCAATGTGTTGCAGAGAAAGGGCTGTCAACCGAATACACCAGCTTCTTCCGCAGTTGCGTTGTCATTATGTAGGTTTTTTTTCAAGTTGGAGTAACACGGGATCCGTTTCTGTACCCCCAAGCGGCAGGTCAAGCAGATCGCCAGAGGTTGGCTTGCTCGTGGTGAGTACCTGTCGATGTTGCAGAACGTATGGAGAACCCCCAATCAGAGCAGATGCTTGTGCGGACTAGTTTGCTGACCCACATAAATTGATATCGCAGATAACAAGATTGGAAGATAGGTAGTTGCAGTGTTAGGATTCAGGGCAGTGTTCAGAGCCGACCGGTATGTGTCGCAGGGCTGCGATATGTAAAGGGGTGTCAGTGTCAAGATCACGACCACAAGATAATACACGAATCCTGAGCTCAACAACAATAGTAGGTGATCCGGTAAAACGGCGCAGGGTTGGCTTATTACATCAATGAGCAATGCTAGCCACTGTTTAGTCGTGGATGAAGGTAAACCCTTTTTTTTTAAACCCATCCCTCAGAAACGACGGATTGGGCTGATTGGTCTTAGCGGCCGATAGCCCGATAAGCGAGTGGACGGGCGACACTAGCCTACCTAGGAGGTAGTGCAACACACGAGAGACCACCAGGGGAAAACGATACAGACAGTCATGACAGATCAACGTCGGATATTGCAAGGAGACGGTGGACAACGAGTATAACCATGTCTAGTCATGAAGGAATATCAATGCATTCTGCTCCATAGCGGTCTCGAATTCCACCCCGCAGTCTTGCTCGGCGTCAGCGGGCTGCTACATGAAGAGCGCTTCGGGTGGGGGGCGGGCCATTAAGGTACATGTAACATACCTACCTAGGTAGGTACCTACCCAGGCAGCCAGGTAGCAGGGGTAAGGGCCACAGAGAAAACACCCGCATACCGGCCCCGCAAAAGCTCCAAGCCCCTCGGGGAGCACGGACAGCTGCGGGATGAAGAGCCGGGTCGAGCAAGGGGGATCGCCGAGAGGCCGAGTGCTACGTTGATTGTCTTGAACCGGGGCGGCCATCCGGCCAAATCTTCGTGGTTTCACTTCACCGATTAGGTAGGAACAGATGGAAAATATCCCTCCAAAAGGAATGGTCAAGAGGCTGTTTGACTATGAATCCCGCAAGGTCTCAAAGTCGGCGATAAGAAGACGACGGGGGCATTGGGTGATTCTTCCTTGAGGTTCCGCCTACTTAGGTAGGTAGCTATATACCTGGGTATACTGGGTTTGGGTCACGTTCTAACCGGTCTATAACACGGTCTTGACTTTGTCGGATTTTTGACACTTTAGACTCTCAGTGGTATGCGGCCAGGTCAGATTAAACAGCCCTGATCCACACACGGAAAGCTTTGGGTTCGGGATGTCTCTGCATGGAAATCAATGCCAAAATCCAAGGAACACTTTCTGGCCTGTATCCGTTACCTTGAGGGTAGGGGCCGCACACACATCACACTTTCAACAATCTCTGGTTGCCCAGGCAGGCAGTCAGACAGGCAAGCAGACAGACACTCGCTCGTGGTTTGCCCTTTGGGTTCCCAGAATACCTACGAACAAAAGCTGAGCATCTCATCGTCAAAGAAATCCGTCGTCCCTGCATCTCACAGAAAAAGAAGCCCAACCTGCCCCTGCCTATATTCTTTCTTCATCTTAGGCCAGGAGAAGCTAAGAGTTGGCTGTGGCTTCTTGCCCCGTTGTTTGCGTAGACCGCCTTAATCCATCCGTCTCTGCATAGGCAGGTACACTTTCTTCGACTACTCGGCTCCTGCATGTCTCTTGACTGCCGCGACATTACCTCATCAGCATCGGCATCCTGTAATACCTACATACAGGGCAGAACAGCCCTCCGGGAAGAAGTTGAATCAGCGGCCGGGAACCGATTTGATAAAACTGACGTAGCCAGCAGCACTCAGACAGACAGACTACCTGCCTACCTACCTTACCTAGGAGAAACTTGCCTGACTCTGCCATTTCTTTTCCGGCGTGTCTGTTCCCGACGCGCCTTCTTTCTTCAACCTGCCACTTCACCTGCAGACACCTTCCTACCTACCTAGTTTCCTAGGTAGGTACCTACCTACCTACCTACCTACCTAGGTACCTTACCCAACTTTCCTGCCTCGATTTGCACCGTCACCCACGTACCGTCTGCACTCTCGACACCCCTACCTACCTAGGTACCCGACTGACTCTGTGCTTACCCTATTGAGCTACACGTTTACTTCACACGGGCCACACAGCACCGTCATCCCACGCCCATCAACTGGGGCGCTGCGCCTTATCCAAAGACTTTTGGCAGCATCAGCCACTTGCTCGCGTCCAAAATTCGAGGCCAAGCAAAGGAGTCTCGCTACCGGCAAGAAGAATCACCTGGCGACAACCTAACCTTTCCTTCCCTCGCCAGACTTCTTCCACTTACCTGGGTACTTATTTATGGGAAGCTATTTGGCACGCCCGGACCCTTTCTCCTCCTTAGCAACTCACAGATAAGCAACTACCTGAGAAACCTACCGTGTACCTCAGGTAAGAGCTCTACTACCATCACCGTAAAGGTACATCTTGTACCTACCGAGGTAAGCATTGCGCCTATCCGCCTCACTCAATCAAGGCACAAGGTACACACATTCCTACCCTCCGGTCCCTCGGTCGAATTACCTCATCGTCCTTCTTCCCCATCAGCCCTTCTCCAAACAGAAGACAGTCACCCCTCCCTCATCTCCCCCTCCAAACCACAGCTCCCAGCAGCTCTGGTGGAGTTCACGTCTGCGCCCGCACTGCACCGCGTCTTCTGCCAGCGCCGAAAAAGACCGACGTGCAACCCCTGCTCCCCCAAAAAAGCCCACCTTCAACACGACACGCCTTTCCTCTAGGCTCTGCCTTGTTGGACCTCAGCCTGAACGTTGCTATCGTCACCCTTACCTCGACATCTTAGCGCGCCGACCTCTTCATACTTTTTTCTACCCTCCATTCCTCTTAAAGGGACCAAGCTGCTGTGAAGCTTCGTCGCCTATTTTTACCCACTCCAGGGGAGATAAATCATCATCACTGTCCGCACGTACTTCATCATCGACTCCGATCATCACTACAAGCAACGAGAGAGAAAAACCCACATGCTAATTTTAGCCAGCTGCTGCCGAGTCGTCTCTCGCGCCCGAGTGACGTCTCTGGAGCTCCAGGACCCGCGCTGCAACACCTCACTGCACCAGCCAGATGGACCAGCCCACAGGATCCTCGGAAGCAGAACGCGCGGTCTCCTCAGAGCCTAGCTCAACGAGACCGAACCCTTTTACTGAAGGCGACGATTCTTCTAGGAAACGACGCCGAACCTCAATGTCTGGCGGCTCCCGGAGCCTGTCAGTCGAAACCACAAAGTCGGACATCGGCATTCCAAGCTCCCCGAACGCACACCTCACCGACGACGCGATCACGCAAGATTCTGTCATGAAGATAGATACTGGCCCTTCCACCCCGCAGACGCCTGAGCCGCAGTCGAACGCACGAGTGCCCCCAACAGAACCTTCTTCGAGCCGGGTCACGATAAACCTGCGCAACACCGCCCAGCCTGGCCCTCTGTCCCCGTCCCCCGTCTCCCCGACGTCGCAGACGTTGCCAGACCGGCCGACCAAGCCTTCGGACGGTGTCAAGAATAGCGTAGAAGACTTGGAGGAAGTCGATATGGCGCAAGCTCCCATCGAGATCACAGATACCCCGCCTTCTTCCTCATCGAGCCCAAAGAGCCCCGAGGTAGAAGTTATCGTCGTACCCGACGACCAGGATGGTCCATTCGACGACGACGAGGTCAGCATCATCCGTGAGGATGCTGCATCTTTCGACCCAACTTCCGAATTCCCATACCACGACGTTCACGAGTCGTTGTCGGAGACGGTTGGGAAGCTGATTAACTATCTGTCTTCTCGTAAGTCTCAACTGGATGTTTCTGTTCCCTCGTATAGCGCAGTCCTAACTGTGTACAGAAGCGCCGCCAGAGGAGGCTGTGCTGGACTCTTTGCGTTCCTGGACGATACAGTACACCAAGTACGTCAGTATCGTCGGGGCGAGGGTTGCACATGAGTCCCAAATGGTTTACCACACATTCTGGCACATGTTCCCAGAGGTGGCTTGGGTACTGTCCAACAAAAAGTGAGTACATGGCTCACCTCTTTGAGTATCCAGCTGCTTATGTAGCCCACATAGACAACCCTTCTTGCCGGAAAGCCGGCATATTGTCGCCGACTTCTTCATCGCCTATTCCAGAATGGCTGCTTACTTCGTCGAATCCGATTTCTTGACCGCTCAAGCGTTCCAAGCATCCCTAGACGACGAGCGTCGACAGCCCGAGTTTCTTCTCTCTCGATTCTTGCAACCACTGACGTCCTTCGCCAGAAGAGAACACAACCGGATTCAGAATGGCCAATTGCACGACGAAGAGATGCTTGGTACGGAGATGGTGAACGCTTTCCAAGCGGGCATTGGTAGCATCAAAGGCTTGACCAAGCTCGCCCAGATGCACTTGAGTAACGCTTCGAGGTACCAACATCTTATGGATGTACTTTCACCGATCTGTAATGTCGCAGCCCTCATCATTCAGAAGGCCATTCAAGGTGTCCACCATGATGCTTCCCCTCAGAGCGTGGAAACAGCGAAAGTGCGTTTGGCAGATGGTCATATATTATACAACCTGGTCTCCGCTGCACTACACAAGACGATCGAGAACAAGGTTACGCAGCTCTCGAACGATACGACCCAGAGTCTGGTCACCTCCCTCTCGGAAATTCTTAAAATCTCTTTAGGCGGTGACCACAGGCTGGCCACAGAACGGCTCAATGCACATCATCAAGCACATCCAGATCTGCCCCAACGCTTTACGCCAGAGGCCATCTCGTCAGAATGGCGGTTGAGCGTCTTCGGAAAGCTGATTACGTCAAGCCAGATGCAACTGCGCGTCATGGCAGCCTCTACGATGTGCCAAGACTTGGTCACTTGCTGGAAAAGGTACAACGACAATGAGGACGAAGACTGCCGGCTCTTTTTGAACTACGTGGCCGAATACCTTCTCCAGACCAAGCTGGTCGACTACGTCTTGGGTCCGACTTGCCATCCCGAAATTACCGTCGAGAGTGGCAACATCGTGGGCTTCTTGGCGGTCACGCGCTTCTACCGCAGCGAGCAAACAGACTTGCTCTGGCAGACAATTACGACTACCCAAGATCCACGTGTGTCGGAAGCCTTGATTCGCATGACGACGGGCATCGTCAATCTGTTCCACAAAGAGGAACTCCTTTACTTGTGCGAAAAGTTACAAACCTTGGCGATCGACAACTTCACCCCACCCGTGAGAGGCCTTTGCGAAAGCAGTCTCAGAGCGCTTCAGACTAAGATTCAGCTTGCGGGAGAGACTCAGAGCGTCTTGCCATTGAGCATCTGTATCCGACTTCTGCGGGAGTCTTCGGTATACGTCTCGGACTCGGTTGTTGCTCACCCAGACGTCCATCACTTCGCCTTGAACAAGCTGAGAGAGTTCATGAGGGGTGGCATTGAGCCCCAGGTTCGCGGAGAGATCTATCTTGACTGCATCAAGGATATAGCCTCAAAAACGCCTACGACTCTGGGGACCCTGTCGTGTCTGTCGGTGGCCTTGCGACCTGCCGTGGCCTCAGAGCTGCGCGTACTGACAACGGATCACAACCTGACCTTGCTACTTGTGGATGAGCTTGAGCATGCGATCGATCAAGGGAAGCAAACCGGTATCCGAAAGATTCTTGGCGGAGACATCAATCACCCTCGCAGAGACCTCATTGCCAGCATCCTAGCCTATGAGCCGTCCACGATCACATCAGACCTTGGACCACGCTTGTGGGACATGCTTGTTGGCCATGGTGCCGCCTGTCAGGACGATCGGGATGATAGCTGGAAAATCCTCAACACTACTCCCAAGACGATCCATGGCAACCCCTTTCTTTCGGTCTGCTTCAGCGAGTATCTGCCCAGTCTTCCTCGTGACTGCCTCTGCGGAGGCGCCTTGGAGTTTGTTAGGAACGCGGTCTTGCCTCGCGTGAACGATATCAACGACATCATCTTGGACGACGGTGAAAGCCTTGCGCAAAGTGAGGTGGAGCAACTCTGGCGCATGATTCTCGATGCTGAAGATGCCGCGATGGCAGACAAGGATATACCACTTGTGGATGCCGCAATTCAGACGCTTGTGGGCGATATCTACGTCGATAGTGAGTCGATCTTGGCGTATCCGCACCACCGAGCTTGCCAGGTTCACTTGGGACTCGTTTCTCGCTGCTTGAGGCAAATGGAAGACGCTGCAAAGCGACTGGAGGCTTTTAGCGACGGTGCCTGGAGCGGTGACGACGAGCCTATGATTATTGTGGCAACCGAAACGCAAACGATGGAACAGGAGCGCATTTTTACGCGGTCGCTTGCAGTCCTCCGACATTTTCTGAAGGCTCACCAGGCCAAGGCTCACTTTTCTGCCCCCGACCTCCGTGCTCTTACACCTGGTTCGCCAGGCGTAGCCGAAGGCGAGTCTGCTGAGCTCAAGTTCCAGTCTTTCGATGGCAACACACAGACGGATATCATGCCACTCCAGGTCGGCAGACGAAACACTGCGGCCTCGCTTTTGGCGAGCATTCGTGAAGCAACTGGATTCGACAACTACCGGATCTACTACCGCGGTCAGCCCTTCGCCCCCAACGAGGTTGATGTCTGCCGGCCTCTCGAAGAACTCAAGATCCACGATGGCCTGTTTTTGGTCAAACGGGAGCACACTGGCACAGCCATGGCATCTAGGATCAAGCCAGGCGCCTCCCTGTTGGAGATTGAGATTTTGGGCCATTTTGAGCAACTGTGGAACTACTTGAGCATGCAAGATACCATTGCCGCAGAAGTACGCATATCTTCAAGCTACCCCCCCCCCCTTCCCCAAACCCGAAGAGCTGACGAGCTGACATGGTCACAGATTCATTCTTTCCTCATCAAGTTACCTGCCGATGTCCACATGCTTGCTGCCTTCGACTCGCCGGCAACCTCGTACCAGCAGATCTTCCCTTCTGGGCAGCCTTTCAAGTCGCTGTACGCCCTGTACGCCATGACGGAGTATATCGGCACAGCCGGACGTCGGCTGAAGGAGTCGGAGTCGACAATCTTTGATTCAGGTGACGCTAAGGTGGAGTCATACCTCGATGCGCTGGCTCGGGTGAGGGCCTTGGTTGTGGCGGCGATCTCCGACCGCGAAATTCTCGAGGGGTGTGCCTCGGAAGCTCTGAGAAACCGCCTGAGTTTCAACTTGATGAACGTTTATGGCTTGACTTTCAGAGGTAAGATTTGGAAAGCTCTTGATCATAAAAATTCTGACACAGTCACAGATCCTGATCTCGACGGTATCGACATTCTGCCCAGCTTCTCAGCCATAGCGCCTGCAGATCGCCTTGTTGAAATCCTCTTGGCGGCGATCTCGGTGCAAGACCACACAAGTCTCATTCCTCTCATCGCATCGACATTTTCCGCAATCCTTCGCAGCGCATCTGTTGACAACGCTTTCTGGACTTCCTTGAAAGCCTTGCCCAATCTTGAGGAGTTGATGGGAGTTTTGCTCCTGGATGAACCTTCCGAGGCAATCCGTGCAAACATCGTCAAGCTCTTGGAGGAGAGGGTCATCTCTCGCGATCAGTATGTCCTTCTGGCCAAGAGTAACTCGTCGATTCCTAACCCAGTCAACAGGCCTGCTTTGGATACCGTCTCATTTTGTGACTTTCTTTGGCCGATATTGCATCGGCTGATCCCACGGGCGGCGAAGTCCCCGAAACAATGCAAACAAGTCTTTGAGCTCTCCCTGACACTGTTGCGCGAAACGGATTCCGAAGACGCCGACGCTGTCGACATCCCTACTTTGGCAAGCGATTGCGGGAGACTTCTTCTCGAGCATGACTCATCCGAAGTGAGTAGTGCTGCTGCGATCTGTCCGAGTACCGTCGCTAACGATACCAAGCAACTGGGTCATATTGGGTCTGACGATGCTGTGGCCGAGGGCCTACTGAAGCTCTTCCAAAGCTGCCAGAACGAAGGGTCCTTTGTGGAGATGGAACACAGCCTTCCAACGTAAGTTTGAGGGAGAAGGTGCCGGCTAAAGCAAAACAGCGCTGACTTCGTGACAGTAATCTTGGAAAGAAGCTCTTCTGGAAGCATCTGTTCCCCCCTCCTGGACAGCATGGCCTGAGTTCAGGTCGATCTTGTCTCCTGTCGACCAACACGAGATCGACACTGTGCCAAATCATCTTCGACCTGGTCAGAGACCGAGACCGCGAGTTTCACGCTATGCTCGAGGACCTCGAAAGCCTGGTGCCTTTTGATGAGTTCGACATTGGTTCGTCTCCCAAATCTGCCACTCCACGTGCAAACAGCTTACGTGGAGAGAAAGACCCGTATCTTTATGAACTGCAGCCCCAGTTTGACCGAATGTCAGCGGTAAGAGCTCCTTGCGGCTATGCGGGACTTCGCAATCTGTCAAACACCTGCTACCTGAACTCTCTGTTCACTCAGCTCTTTATGAACACCGATTTTCGCCACTTCATGATGAACGCCCGCGTTCCAAGCCAGTCAAATACGCACACGCTTCTAAGAGAGACCAGGAAGCTGTTTGCGTTCATGCAAGAAAGCTCCCGCAAGTTCATCGACCCCAGCTTGCTTGCCGGTTCGATCAAGACGTATGAAGAGACCATCATTGATGTTCACAACCAGATGGATGTGGATGAGTTCTACAACCTCCTTTTCGATCGCTGGGAAGGACAGCTCTCGACGGCAGATGATAGAAAAGCTCTGAGGTCCTTCTATGGAGGTCAACTCGTGCAGCAAGTTGCTTCCAAAGAATGCGAGCACATTTCAGAGCGACTTGAGCCGTTCTCGGCCATTCAGTGCGACATCAAGGGGAAAAGCACGCTTCAGGATAGTCTCCAGGCTTACGTCGACGGCGAAATCATGGAAGGAGACAACAAGTACAAGTGTTCGAGCTGCGACCGACACGTGGACGCCGTCAAAAGAGCCTGCCTGAAGGACATCCCGGACAACCTGATCTTCCATCTCAAGCGGTTCGATTTCAATCTGCGGACTCTGATGCGAAGCAAGATCAACGACCACTTCTCCTTTCCCACCAAACTCGACATGCGCCCATACACCATTGATCACATCGGGTCTCCTTCCGATTCTGGTGAGGAGGACATCTTCGAGTTGGTTGGTGTTCTTGTTCACGCAGGCACGGCGGAGTCTGGCCACTACTACTCGTACATACGGGAGCGACCAACTGCAGCGTCCTCCGAGGCATGGTTCGAGTTCAACGACGATGTTGTCTCGCCGTGGGATCCAGCAAAAATGGAAGAGTCGACCTTTGGCGGCACGGATGGATCCTTGGATGCCGGTATCACTTACGACAAGACCTATAGCGCATACATGCTCTTCTACCAACGGTCTTCGGTCCTGCGAGCAGAGCAGGAGAAGCTGCAGAGTCTCTCGCTAAAGACTCCCTTGAAGGTCGATGTTCCTGCCGAGGTTGCCGACCACATCAACGGCGAGAATGCCATTCTGCTCCGACGGCATTGTCTTTACGACCACAGTCACTCGCAGTTCGTGCTCCGAATGTTTCAGAACGCCAAGATGCGCAACAACGGCAACTGTTCAAAGATGCACATCATTGAGCAACGTGCGATGTGCATGCTTCTCGGCCACCTCGACCAGGTTGTCTCCAGGACCAAAGATCTCCCCTTCTTCGAGCTTTTCCGAGACGAGATCGAGCATGCGATCCGTGACTGCGCTAAGTGCGCCGTGGACTTCTTCGATTACTTCCAAGAGAGGCATGAAGCATTCCGGCAGCTCGTTCAGAGAAACCCTGACAGCGGTGTCAGGTACTCGGTTGGAAGCCTGTTCATCACAGCCCTGCGGCAGATCAAGACCTATAAGCCTGAGGTCTGGGGTTTGTCCCAAGGAGACATGGCCGAGGACCCTATAATGATACAAGTTGTTCAGCTTTTTGACACCCTTTGGACCAACTTTCACGCCAACATACGGTCGTGGCCCGAAGTGTTCCAAACCATTCTGGCCTTCGCACAGATGGGCCCGTCGGAGACAGCTGTGCTCATGTCAGAAGACTGGTTATTCAGGGTCCTGCGCATCATCTTCGCCGACACCAACATGGACCTTCCCAACAACTACGCCCGAATGTTGGCCAATATCATCCGCCGGATCAACAACACGCGCTCGACCTCGTACGAAATGATCATTCAGCTCATCGACCACTTCATGGACTCCTTGGAGGATGTCCTTGACGTTCATACAATTGTGGAGAGCCACGAGATGCGGTTGGAAATTTACATGGAACACCAAGCGCCAAAAATGTCCTGGACGCCCGACGAAGTGAATGTATTTGCCCACGAATGGAGCAAAGGAACGGGCAGCACTTTTGTCAAGAAGTTGATCGACCTCGATCAGGAGCCAACTTACACGGCGTCAATCATCAAGCGGATCATGCACCTGAACCACGACATGGACCACAGGGTATTCCTGGCTATTAAGAATATGATTACAGGCCAAGTGGTTCAGTATTCCATGGCGCCCTACATCAAAGCCGCTGTACTGTTCTCGGAGGAAAGTAGAAATTCCAACTGCGTCCAGGCTCTGTTCCGGCACATCGCCTTTCAGTGCAGAACTCTGCAGAACGCAGACGGCAAAGCCTTTCTCGACTTCTTCACGCGCGCCTATTTCAGCCTCCAGAACGGCAGAGAGGAGGTCAGGGCCGCTCGGTATCCCCTGTACATGGAGCAAGTCCCCTCGTGGGCACCCTCGCTGCTGGGTTACTACATCGCAGAGGTGCGGCAGGGAGCGGAAGAATTCTTGACCGAGTGGTTTGCAAACCACGAAGCGGTCGAAGACGGCAACGAAAAAGCGGCCAGCGCCTTGAATTCGGTGGTCCGGAGACTCGCTATGAACTGCCTCATATATCTTCGAGAGCACTTTGTGCAGAGACGCACTCAAGTGGCCAAGCAGTCCACGGAACCCTTGCTAGCCATCATCACCTTGTGCGAACCCTTCTTCACGGCCGGGGTGGGACTCAATGGGATGAGTCTCGTTCCTTACGAAGACTTCCAGGAGCTCTACCGCTGTAAGTCGTGAACCAATAGTTGTGTGGACCGCTACTGACGTGTGATTTAGCCGTCATTGACCCGCTGCGACGCATGACAGTGGAGGAGTTGGAGGATGAGGGTTCCGGTATGTCCCCAGGACTCTATAGTGACACGGAGACACTCGGCTCAGAACCATGACGGCTGACTGGAATGGCGGCCAAGACTGGGAGAACTCATGCGGATCCTCGGAGCAATTGGAGAGCCTTGCAGATATCAGCATGCAGGCGGTTGGCAATCTACCGGAGTCTGATCTCCAGTGATGGAGGCCAACACGGTCCTTGATGAATTGAATGACTACGGCATTAGTTGAAGAGGTTTTCTGTTGTGCGACATGGTCGATAACAGCCAGACCGCACAAGGAGTCTGGGAGATGAGAGAGGGCTCTTTTGGGACAAGGTTCTGGAATTGGTAGCACCAAGAAAGCGCCGGGCAGGGCGGCGAAGGCTTCTTGCATTTCAGTGGCGTGTTGGCGTTTATGGACCCTAGGTGGGATGGGTAAAAGTTTTCACGGGTACGGGCGAGGACAGTGACAGCCTAGGGGGCGGGATGTGAAGATCCATCTTCTGGCCAGCATGCTTTCGACTGTCAAACGGCATGATTGATGGTTTGCTACGGACAGGCTGAAGGAACCAATCGTCGAGGAGTGGCAAGAACTTTTTTTTTGAGATCTTGTCAGGGGTATGTGGTGAGATTGCGAGACCCATCTATCTGATGGAGCGAGCCTGTTGGTGATGAGTAGCGATGATCATGGGGGGCAAGCAGGTCTAGTTGGTAGGACGAGAGTGCACAAACTATTTTCAGCACCTTTTCAGAGGGCATTAGAAGAGCAGAACCTGAGTGAGTGGTAATGAGCGTGAAGAACTGCTGTGCATGCATGCCTTTGGCAGCTTGACTAGCTATCAGTGAGCAGCCACGTGGTAGACAAAGGATTGCAACGGTACGGGAGGTGAATAGGGGCAATTCCTGTATCATGTCTTTGTTGAGCGGTTTAGTGGGGTCACTGATTATAGTAAATGTAACGGTGATGGGCAGAGGTGATTAGGTAGACAGGCTGGGGTTGTGGTAGTATTCCGGTGTTTGCTAACCGCCGAGCTTGTGAGAGGGGGATTTGAGTGGTATTTAAGTACCCTAGAGGAGCAAGGTTGATTGGTTCATGAGGATGCCCTTCCTGGTGAGTGCATTTGAGGGTCCTGATAAAAACTAACTACATCTGTACGCACTCACTAGCTTTATGTGGATATCCTATTTTAGACAATGAGGATTTATTTAGTTCTTGATCAAGAGGGGTAGGAGAGCGGCTGCCTCGGTGTCTGGTGGGATTTCAAGGTAACTTCTGGGGAGGGGATAAGAGTTGAAAATGTAAGGACGGACGGATCTGTCAGTCGGTCTCGATTCTAAGCCGCAGCTCAGCAGCATGGGAGCGAGGCCGAGAAACCAAGCGAACCCGAAGACCCGAAGGGCCATGACTTTGGTAATTGCGGGAAGTCTTGAAAGCCGGGGGGGGGGGGGGGG